>JAQQZZ010082172.1:0-19144 GCA_030265115.1 Mopalia vespertina
AGAGGGACGATTTTGTGCAACATCTGTGTTGTGTAGGCCTAATATGTAATACGTTACAATTATATCAAATGTAAGATTGTATTTCTTTTTAATATTTGGCTTTTTAGGCCTCTGCGGTCGAAGTAAATTTATTGTGAAGGTCGGGTCATCCAAGGGTGAAGCTGAGGATAATTGTTAACCAATTACTGTCCGTTTGTGAGGCAAAGGGTTCTAGATGCTTTACCGGGTGATAATGAGTGTGAAGCGATACGGCATAATGGTCTAAACAGCCTGTGGCTACGGGGGTTAAAAGTCAACGTCAGTACAGACGAATCTACGTCGTCTTGGGTGGCCGGCCTGTATATTCACACCGTACATACATCATCGAGAGTGGATTCAAGTATACACAGCTATCCGCTTTCAAACACTCCGAGGTGGCTTACCGACACACCATCCTCTCCGCATTCCTAACCAAACCATTTAACAAGACAATATTTTGGCGAAACAACCCCAAAACGAGTAGCTGACAATTATACCCAAATATGTACGCCGAACTGTTATTCAAATAAACTATTTATTAAGCAGTGCATAATAAAATGCACAGCTCCCGTCAAATAGCAGATTCACCGTATCATATTTAGCAGCTTTTACTGACAACGCAGGACTTCAGACAGTGTCGGTCGGGTCTGACATCGTTCCCGACATAGACACTCGATGTTGTATTTGACTTACACTTTCGGTTTTGCATTTTGTAATATCACGATGCCTTTTTCCAGATTTGGGCAAACCGCGAGCAAATTACCCGAAAGTGCCTAAAGGATTGTATGTACACAGGCCCGCAATTGATAATTTCTGTGTAAGGCCTAGCGATGGATGGTCTCTGCAAATGAGCTCTTGCAAAGGCTCGTTGTTCATTTATATGCGGCTTTCAAAAAACGCTTGTAATGTAATGTAACACAGTTTTGTATACAAACTGTGTTGAACGTTTTGTATCAGATATTCGGTGTCCAACAGTTTCTTTGTATAACATTACCATGTATGGCACTCAAACAAGGCAGGCAACACAGTGGCGTCCGCAAATTTCTCTATGGCATTTACGTTTAACGTTTAACCTAAGATGTTAATGTAAATGTTAATGACGCCGTTTGTTTTGTTTGTTTGATTGGGTTTAACGTCGTATTTCAGTTATATGACGACCGATTGTCCATTTCACACTGTTCCTTACCTAATTACGGTGAAAAAACGGAGGAAACTTCGTAAAAACCATCCCCATGCACGATTGCCGAAGCCACATTTTGTCGCTCACTCATATACCTTATGGTCGACAGTCGGACTCGATACCATGAACGGTACATCAAAGTAGGATTTATAATGGCACGCGCTAACCACTTAGCCACGGCCGCTTTTTGACGTACTAAAGATGTTTATACAAGCAGGGACGCAAACGTTGCAGATTTTCGTAACAGACCCCAGTATATTTAGTTACGGAGAAGTAGATACGTTTATATACGCGTATAATCTTAATCTCGAGTTGTTATGGGTAACCTACATATATACTCCCTGAAATAAAAATATGTATTCCACTTTCAACAGGCTTGTTGTATTATATGTGAGGAGTCGAGAAGCAAACGTTGAAGTTCACAGTCAAACCTACTGCACAGAAGAGCGAGTCGGTAGCTTTTGGCAAGTGAAAGCAAATCCACAGATGATATGCTAATGATTGTGTGATCTATTTACGCTTTATCAACAAGATTATATCAAAACATGTTTTGAAACGTACGAGCCAAGAGTGTGTCGGCTATATTTATATCAGGTCTCTGTTTCTAAGCACTCACTGACTTGTATATCTTGAAACGCTAAAAAAAGAAACGAAACTGATTAAATCGTAATTGTTATAAAACGAACTTTTTGATACTTCGCCTTTAAACTTTAGAAAAGCACGCCGATCGCACTCGATGATGTTCACGGCACAACGCCTAGGAATGGTAATTAACCTGAAAGAGACGTCATTGTTCTGAATTGAACTTTTTATAAAGGTAGGAGTGATTAAAATGCATGACTACAACTAAGGAGTTCATGTAATAAACATAATTGTGATGTATACGAGACAAACCGTAGACGTGTATTGGGTGCGTTCTGTCAATTTTTAAACTCCTATCGCATTATATCTTATACAAAAAATAACAACCACTTATCAGCACGGCCAAATAAACAAAATAATTATTATATGTAGACACTTATATATTAACACTTTGTCAAAAAAGGGGAGAGGGGAAAGTGGAATTAAAGACAAAAAGTGAGCCTTAATAGATTGTCAGTAGTTTCGTTGGATAACACTTTCTTAGTCTGAACAGATTCTAGTTTAGAAAAGTCTTAATACATTGATTGATTGGTGTTTTACGCCGTGTTGAAGGCTATTTAAATAATATGACGGCGGTGTATTCCCAAAATGTGGAGTGTTTTGATAATGTTGGAAAGTTTATCTTCCTTCAATGCTAAGGAAAGACTGCATTGGTACTCTTAGCCAGAGGGCCCGCGGTCGTGGCTTAGTGATTAGCGTGTGCGCTTACTAATCCTACTTCGATGTACCGTTAACGGGATGGAGTCCGTCTTTCGACCATCAGATACTAGTATGAATGAGTCACACGATGTGACTCCGGAAATCGCGGGGGTTGTTTGTGCTAGGTATCCTTCCGGTTTTCCACAGTAAGTAGACAAGGGACAGTGTGGAGGGGACAATCCGTCGTCAATACTCTTGAATAAGACGTTTAACATGTTAATGTAATATCTCAACACACATTATAACACTTTAATAACATGTTAATGTCTCAACGTGCACTTTAATATAACATCTCACTTTATTACAATGTCTCTTGGTGCTTTATGCTAACACTTTATGCAATAACAAACTACTTTACTAGGTCGCTTTATTATAGTATAAACTAAACGTTATAAGTTCAAAGACAGAGGGTCGCAAATATATACGTACAGTTCGTAAAATAATAGGCTAAAACAGCCGTTGCGCAAAATTCTCACATCGGCAATTCGGCTATGCTTCGAATCGTTCATATCATAAGCAGACAACACTGGTCCGACATCGAGTCAAGTATATATCGATGGCTTATAACCAGACCTGCCCATGTCCATTTTTGGCGGGTTTTGTTTTTAACCAACAAGGGGTCCAATGACCCCGTCATTAACTTTGACAAAGTTTTAGTAACAAAAATCTAAAAGATGACTTTAACGCTTTATATAATGGTATTTAAGCTGAACTGTTGGACTTCTCTTTCTCAAAATGCCATTTTTTGACATAGGCGGGTATGGTTTTAAGCCCTCGATATGTAACTTAAGTGGTATGCGCAAGTACACTTTTCTAAACATATTTCTGTTTACAGATACACAACAATATAAACGACTGCCAGTTGGACATAGTTTTATCAGGTTTACTAGTATGGCCTGTAACACTGCACTGGAAGACTCCAAACCAGTCGTGTGCATGGTACAGCTATTTTTTCTAGACTACGTATTTTAGCTGGAGGCTATTTTTATATGAACAAAGAACACTTGTCTCTTGTCATCTGAATCATTAGCTGTAATTCGTCAAAAACGCTACCTCAGCTCGCTTGAGTGCACGGGCGCACGCTCTGTCCCCTCCGGCCAAATGCACCGAGCTCAGGCGTCGCGTAAGCCTCATATTGTCTTCGAAGTGGTTTAACATCTTTCATGACATTTCTATACTACATCATAGATAATGAAATCGATAAGTGTTTTTAAATCGCTATATATATATATATAAATATATATATATAAACTAGTTCTGAAGGTGGTCGAGTTTAAAATGAACTTAATTATAATTTTGATATGCAGGCTAGTCAACATATCAGCCCAAGCCATGTCTTAAGTTTGATTTTAGCAGAGTGGCTATAAAAGAGTGATAAGTAAAACCGGATGTAGGTTAACTTATGTGTAAAAAGATGAAATAAAAATACATAAAACTAGCTCAATAACCGGTAGCTATCAGGGCAAATAGTGAGTTTGAGTTAAAGAACACAGGCATTAATGCGTCGCCCTGACGTAACCCGGGGGAATTTTCGCTTCATGTTGCTTTATTGACAATGTATTAAACATAAAACGATTCTCATTTAATAAAAGCGAGTTAACTACTTGAGCAAATGATTGAAAGGAATGTTAACATAATTAAAATAGTTAATTTCATCCCTAATAGCTTAATTACTCAATTAACAAAGTGAAATGTACCGAAGACATTAACTTAAACGTTATCAAACCTAACCACGAGAAACACGCATTAATGCTAATATTTCACGTGACTTAAAATGCTTTTTAAAAAACTACTATGTGGTGGATTGTTCAATCTGCACCATAGAGAGGCTGGAAAGGGTTGTTGTATTCGCATCAAAAGAATTCTATAGAACGGATTTTTATAACCGCATCAAAAAACGCCGCTTTAGCCGCATCAAAGAGAAGCCGCGATGGTTCATTCGAGCCGCATCATAGAGACGCTACGACGGGTTTTTGAAGTCGAATCAAAGAAGTTTGGCGGATTGTTTTAGACGCATCAAAGAGCTGCTGATATTGGTTGTTCAAGACAGATGCCGTGACTGCTTGCTTTAGCCGTATTAAACAGTATGCTAATCATCGCGCGGGGATGGGTTTTAATGTACAAAGACAAATATAACGTTATGATAATATTCCTTCTTTTTGTAGAGCAACAGATATATATAAAGAACAAACAACAAACATAAATTGGTTGCAGAATGTCATATGAAATGTAAGCATGGGCGGCGGAAGCTCTGTCTGGAGCTGTGGACTGAACCCCTCCACTTTTGAGCAGTGCAGGTATTATATTTTTTCGAAGGTGGGGGGAGGGGAGGGGGGGGGGGGTAGGTGGCTGGGATCCTTACCAACCACCCCACCCAAATTTTTGATTTGATAAGTTTCATTGTATTATATGAAGTGAGCAAAACAGGATTGTTCGATGATTTTGTGGCGTCTCGATATAGGCAAAGTTTGTGGAAAAAATACGCATGGTGACGAAATCATACTCAACACCATTAAGTTAAATCGATGCATTTAGATGTATGTTATCCAGAAATGATAAAGTTATGAAATCATTCTATTCAGTTTGACCCAAGTGTACTAGATAGTAGCTTATATATATTTATAAAAAGCAATTACACTGGCACAGGGATGTAAATAAATTAAAATCGATGAATCATCTTATGTTCTCCCAGAGACAAGTTTCTTAATAAACCTTAATCTCGAGTTGTGTTATTGGTAACCTACAGACATCTCGAGAGATGGTAATGGCCATTATTATATGGCGTACAAAGTATATATCAGTGACTTTTTACCAGATGGGTTTTCTCTTTGACATTAAATCGTAAATACCATCATCAATGAATTAAAGACAGCTGTAAACGATGACGTCTCGCATGAACCAGGCTCTTCTCGCGTTAACTTCGACCACGGCTAGATAGTCTGGTAACACAGCACGGTAATTATTGCAAAAAAGAAATGGCCGTTATATGGTCCGGTTATCGTTCAGTTGCTTTTCTGATAAGTTAATTTTAAAAAAATATTTCAAACATTAATCGAACCCAAAACCTTTCTATTTATTTACAAATCAATTAATTTGAGGTTTATTTGTTGGAGTTGGAAGTCTGGTTAAAGCGAGACTATAAATGGTGTAACAGAAGAGGTTAATTGTTTTAGTGATACGTTTGGAACAGTCTTCGTGTCAATTTGCTTGAAACAGCTACAGGTCAGAATCAACAACGCAACACCGGGCCTCTTATAATAAAGACGTTGCTTTACAAAATACATTGGTATGTCTCGGCCTGTTTCAATTGTCTAACGATTCTTATACACTTCATATCTACTTACGTCACCAGAGATAAAACTGGCGGCTATTGATATTCTAATCTCTTAACAGCTGTTTGTTTATCTGAACGGTTCACATACGTCATTTATGAGGTGACCAAACACACTATTATTATGGTTCAACTTTTATCAAGATAGTCACATTTAGCATCTAAGGTCAATGAAATAAGGGTTTACACGTGTTCATCAAACGCCTAAAAAAGTCGATAATATAAAAAGTGTATCTTCGAAACGGAATATATAAGCGTTTAATAGCGGTAGCGATATGCGGTTGTTGCAGACATTTTCTGAGATTCCATACACTTGACAATAGCGATGCGTTTTTCTCCTTTTCTGGACCTATGTATCCATTGCCATGTTGAGAGCAATGGAACAGATATACACAAAGAAATTTAAAGTGGTCAAGTAACGTATTGTTCAGTATCATAATCATACTCTATAGGATCCTATATGATTTGTCTGTAAGGGTTGGACTGGCACGGCGTCATCTGAGTGAAATAACCCTAAGTGCTGTGTTAAATCCCTAGCAATGGATTATCCCATCCGAATTCGCATTCAGGTGCCGTCCGATAGCCACTTGAAGCGATTGGTGTTTTGTTCTCAATCTGTATGTTCGCACCTGCGTGATAAAACGCATTCGCAGCTGGACATATGCAATCGTGCAAATAGATTTCAACTTCACGCCTTTCGATTTAAGCCGATTAACACAAGACGCTATGGTGTGCGTTATATATCAGAAGCCATTGTTTAATTATAATGTGTTTTATCCAACAAAGTTATCAGGAACAAAGAATAGAAGAATCGCTGTAAAACCTATATCAATGAAAATATTTGTTCATTCATACACAGTCAAATATCTTTTCGGATATTGTATCTTTTCTTATACTGGCACAGATCATGTGGTGCAAGGAATGCGTGCAACGCACTAGTGTAAATAACTATTTCGTTCAATAGGAATTCTGAATTAGGTACTGTCCGAACTAACCCATATCAATCGAGCTTACACCAAACAACCCCGTATTCCCATTACTATCGGAGTCCATTATCAGAGTGATCTGTTTCTAACCTCGGCGATTATTGCCAAGTACACTGAGAGTTCCAATGACGTAGTGCGGACACTGACGTCATAAAGCCACCCCGGGTCACACGGTGTAATGATATAGCGTTCATCTGTGTAAACACAATTCAGATATATGGCTTTATCAGAACAACAATTATGTAGCGCAGTCCCTGCGGCTTTAACAAACCGCCATTCTGTCAGAAAAATCAGCGAGAGCATTTCTTTCACTGGAACTGGGTCACCGAGTGCAGTGTGCCATTTGGTAACGAGAGATTTTCTGTTGGTACGCCATGCAGTGACCACTTCATGTTGTGTTTGTTTCTTCAGACCGCCTCGTCCAGGCCACCTGTCCCGGGCAGAAAAGGGATTAAAGAGGCCAGTATATCACCTGCACATGTGACAGCCTAGAAAATCACTGTTCTCATTTACGCACTTAGCTAAAAGCATGTCAGCGATCTTGACCCATTTCCACACTAGAAAAGTTAAATATTTATTTTTGGCTCACAGCATTATAAACGTTATATTTCTTTAAGTGAGAGGGTATTAAGTGCATTGCTGAAGTTAACTGTTTTACATGGTTAACGATCGGTACTGATTTATATCACGGGAAACAGTCTATATATATTCTAGTTTATAAGAATGCCAAATGTAAAAATAAATGTTACGACAAACAACCACTATAGATCACTTACTGTGGCTGCAAAAGCAGTTGGTTGTATATCAAGAGTACAAAACTATGTACTAATAGTGACATAAATAGGACATAAGACGGCTAAGTTGGCTTGTTTAGCAATGAACTCCACGTAGGCCTGTCTGTGCAAAGTATCAGCCTTAAGTGAATGCGTATTCCAGGATATGGACCGTGGTATATAGCCTGACAGTTTCCCTCGGTCATTCACCTGATAAAATTAGTCACTTCATATAAAAAAAAAAGAACATGTCGAGAAATTGATTTTGTCGATGTTTCCTTTTTACTCTCTTAGTTATCAACCGTTTAAAACCGAATGAATGCGATCTAAATGAACTGCTTGTATATATTGTTTCGTGGTTATGTAATATAATAGAGGCTGTCATGTAAGAACGCGCATGTATCGGGCTTATCTCTATGCAAAAATCTAGAATTGTTCATTTATCTTTTACTATATAGCTTTTCCAATCTTTCTGGGTCGTGTTTCGTGAGATAAAGCATTCCTTTCTGGGTTAAAATGATCATAATATTACAATGTTATGACGGAAACAAGTTTATATATATTTGTATTGTAAAGACAATTTAAATACAGATATAGAATAATTGAGACGCATTAATAGCATACAAAAAAGTTTATTAACGGAAAATCGGCGGCGGTTTTGGAGGGATTTTTCTGTTGCTCTCATAGTTAATTAGGGGCAACATGAAGCTGATCTGTTTGTCATGTCTTTGTATTACGTCCTGTGATTGTCATGTTTTGTCTATGTTTGTTGCCACTGGCGTTGAGGGTGGTTTCCATCACCCATTGGACTGGCACCCTCATATAAGTGAAAATAACCTTAAATACGGCATTAAAACCCAATCAAACAAACGAAGAAAAGTCGAGACTTAAGCCTCCAATTTAGAGTCATACCATATAGTATCATTTCAATCCAGTTGAATTACGTGCATGTAAAAAAACCTACGCGGCAATGCTTTCGTTGACACTGTAATAAAGAAGTTGGATAGGGTATGCATGTTATCTGTAATAAACCACAGAAGATTTGATAACTACACGCTTATTTAGTGCACTGCGGTTTACCGCTAAGTAAGCGGAATGGTAGAATCAGGGAGAAAGAATGATTAAGTATTAAGAACCAGCCGTTGGCTTGACTGTTTGAGCTATCGCCTATATAAACATCATCAGTTATCACTCGACCTTTCTCAGTGCGTTTCTGTTTTTGTGCTGAGGGAATTCCTCGCATGGTTACAGAATAATGCTCATTAAACAAATTACCTCAACCACCAGTGGAACTTTTTACACTGACAGTTCACGTGGACTGGCCACGAATACCGCTTCTGTCTCGGTTTTATATTCGACAAAGTTGTTGTAGAATGAGGAGATAAGTCAGTGGCAGTTCGCTAAACTGACACATACCGCACGAGATCCAGCTTTATCTTAACCGGTCTATGACGTCATGCTGTGCCATCTGTAAACTATCAGTGCCAGTTCGCTTTATGATAGAAGTTTCGCATTGCTGGAAATATTCCAAAGACATCGTTTAAAATCTACCCACTCACTCTAAAATAGTCGAGTTCACCGATTTTA
Source organism: Mopalia vespertina (assembly GCA_030265115.1). Lineage (NCBI taxonomy): Eukaryota > Metazoa > Mollusca > Polyplacophora > Chitonida > Mopaliidae > Mopalia > Mopalia vespertina. The sequence goes on from JAQQZZ010082172.1 coordinate 9,217, forward strand.
TAAACCTTGTTGACTCCATTATAGATACACTCACCCAAACAGTCGGCTTGATTACCCTGTAAAGGGTAACCGAAAGGGCGTGTAATTCGAAAGTGTATTGAAAATAGTCCGTCGGATTTGTTGATCGTTATAAATTGAGCTATAGAAGTATAAATACCGCACCGGTAATGTCGACATTTCACCCCTCTTAAGTGCAACTATTTTACACGTAAACCAACGAGTCCCATAGTCTTAGCTAGAGACCCGTCTACCTGTCATTTGCGACAGGCAGATTTTTAAAAATGGTTAAAACGACAGATAGAAATTCTTAATTTTAACATGGGAAAGATAAGAAAATGGACAATTTTGACAGGCAAATTCTTGAAAATAGGGATTTATGACAGGCAGATTTCCAATCCTAGCTAAGACACTGACAATTCCGGGTTTAATTTTAATCAAATAACACTGGCATGTTAAATATTTTTATATAAGCTATTTTTGCGACTCTTGCGTCTTTGCTTATGACATCTCCAAACGGATACATGTAGATCTTTAAGCCCCCACTCGGTATTCTTATAAATATGTTCACTTAAGCTTCTTCGAAGCTACACAGGCGCACACAAATTTGGTAGGCCTTATTTTTACATTAAAATTATATGATTGGAAAGAATTTAAAAAGTAAAATTAGGAAAAAAATCTAATCCCTTCCAAGTTTTGTAGGTATTAATTAAAAATAACAAAAACACTTAAATCCCCATGTTTTGCAAAATATTAAAACTTTTGTTTCATTGGGATTTAATGTAGTACTTATGCAAAGGTATTTCAATTATATGACGATATGCATTTTGTTCAGTTCATACTCGGCCTTACTTACAGGAGTTTGAAACCCAATAAATAACCTCGTGAAAAAACACCCGGCGAATGCTCAAGCCACCTTCTCTGGGCTCCTCGTCTATATGAAGTGACAGTGAGGCTCAATTGATTTTTGTTTGTTTGATTGGGATTTAACGTCGTGCTCAAGTGTGTTTCACTTATATGACGACGGGCTGTCCATTTCACATTTTTACTTGCTTAAATACGGTGGAAAACCAGGAGGAAACTCGTAAAACCCACCCCCGCGATTGCCGGAACCACGCCATCGGACTCGCTCATATACCTGATGGTCGACAGACGCACTGTAACCCGTGGACGCTAATCGAAAAAGTAAGTAAGCAGACACGCTGACCACTAGACCGCGGTCCAATGGAAGGCTCGCACCTGTGAGCGCTGAATCAAATAAGATCAGCAGTCCGACACGCTAACCATTGAGCTGCAAATATTAAAATCAATGTGTCTCATTGAGATTTAATTATTTCCTCCATAAAGCCGTATACTCATGCCCTGAACACTCATTGAACTGCATCAAATCGTAGCAACGATTTTATTATGTATAAAACAAATTGGCCGACTTTTCACTTAGAGGTTAAAAAGCCGCATATATACATGCAGTAGAAAACTGAACTTTAAAAATGAAAAAAAAAATCAGAACAATGAATCGTTGAGCGAGCGTGTACTCTTAGATATAACTTATGGTCCAAACAAGCCGTAATGCGAACAAAACGATGAGTCAGAAGAAACCACGAATGTATCAAGGAGACGTACAGTATAAGCAGTGAAGTTCTAAAGAGAACGTAACATACTTTTCAGTAGTTATTGAGTGGTGAGCAATCTCTACAGCATTGTTCACCCTCTGTATTAAGACACAAATATTATTCATTGTTCACCCTCTGGCTAAGGGCAGTTTGTTCGAAGAGCAGCAATGCTGTCTTTACTTAGGACCGGAGGAAAATTAACTTTCCAACATTATGGAAACGCTTCACATCTTGGTTGTGCTAGTGTCAATTATTGTTGGAATATATCTCCGTCATATGAGTGAAATACCCTTCAATCGATTCATTTACAGCGTTGATGTTCCAATGATACGAGAAAACTTCAGTGTCCTTTCGATGATTAATTAAATGGAGAATTTGGTGCCGACGTGTTGGGGTGGCGAGCATTGCAGAAAATCATTTGGCAAAACCACCCCCTTTCATCATGTTGTTGGGTCCCTGGGCCGCTTTCAGAAACAGTCGCACTGCATTTAAATCCTGCGATATTTCATCCCAAAGATTATGACGATTTGTCTAAACGTTTCTATTTACCATCTCTTGGTTACAGACGCAAATGCTTTGATTTAATTTATCTACATTGTTGCGTTAATATTTCTTTTAATTCACCGTATCTTATAGGAATGATACCTTTTAAAGTAACTTATAGAATATCAGGGTCTAAGAACCTATTTTATCCACCAACCTGTCATTTATTGTTAAGTAAACACCATGTTTTCATTAGATTTTAATTAAATTTTAGTTACATTAATATCTGTTTAACACCGTGTCTTTTCCTTATGATATCGATATCTTTACCTCTTTACACAATTTAAAAAAAAATGTAGATCAATTTGATACTTTAAAGTCTGGTTCTTCTCTCTTTTTGGCAACTTAGAATTCCACTTTTAAAATTTAATTGAATCTGTAGTATGATTTTTTTATATGCAAATTGTGTATTCATAATTCTATCTGTTCCTGTCATAATCTGTTATTTTGTTATCTTCTCTGTTAATGGATCCCTTGGATCTGCATGAGTATGACTTAAAACACTAAAGTTATCTTGTGCGCCTATTTATTTTACCTTGACAAAAGTTTATCGATCCATTCCTTTTTTTGTCGTACAGCGTTTTGCGAAAGTGGTCCCTGGGTCTTGTATACCATGTTGCCAGCCGTGGCGTGGTTTTAGGTTGACTCACCCAAAATCCGTTGCATAACATAAATCAAACTTGAACAAAATAGACGTAACGTTTTCAGTGTAATGTTCTGTCAAAACGAACGAAGCAATTGACAATGAGAAACTATTGATTATGTGTGGCTTTATAGTGGGACAATCGTAAGAACTAGCTTCTTGTAGATAGCGCTATAAAACTTTGTTATTTGGATTTATTACAGAATTTAGGAAGTGACAAATATTTTCTTAATACATAAATAAATATAAATAACTTTCGCCAATTTATCGCCTACATGTTTTTGAATAATGATATACAGTAGTTTAAAAATATTTAAATGAGCCTGTGTCAACATCAGATTGGATCTCCCAGAAGATAAGCCTAGTTCTCGTTAAATATATTTGTTTGTATCAACGGTATTGCCTTAATTTATAACCGAATAAAATTGTGACCTTTTTCTGCCAAAAAAATTAAAATCGTTATAAACGGGTAAAAGCTTTTGTGGTATTTAATATTATGTTTGTATGTATGTCTATTAAAATTCAAATTTTCATACTAAACCTCTATAATTATCAGAAATTTATATGACTATTTTTGACGTTTACCGTAATTCTAAAGTAAAATTTTAATTCAAAATCGAAATCTTTAATTCAGATCTGAAATGAAATCTAAAATCTTGAATTTCATTGATATGCATAAAAGCTTTTTGCAACAAATTTGTTTATTTGACGCTGGTTGTTATGCGTTCACTGAAGACTATATAGTCGTCCGAAAGTATTGCAACGTATGTAAGTGAAACCTAACTTAGAATGAATATGTCTCTTCAACGATGTTGTATATGACTTAAAATCACTTGCTGACGGTAAGTAGGCTCAATTACTGTAAACTCACTCACTACAAACTCACTCACTGTCAACGCATTCACTGTAAACTCACTCACTTTAAAGTCATACACTGTAAAGTCGCTTTCTATACACTCACTTACTGCAAACTCATTCACTGTAAACTCACACACTGTAAACTCATACACTGTGAACTCAATCACTGTAATCTCACTGTAAACTCATACGCTGTACATCCACTCACTCACTGCAATATCACTGTAAACTAATACACTGTAAACTCACTCACTGTATCCTCATACACTGTAAACTCATACACTGTAAACTTATTCACTGTAAACTCATACACTGTAAACTCATTCACTATAAACTCATTCACTGTAAACTCATACACTGTAAACTCACTCACTGTATCCTCATACACTGTAAACTCATACACTGTAAACTCACTCACTGTAAACTCATACACTGTAAACTCACTCACTGTAAACTCATACAATGTACTCCCTCGCTGTAAAATGATAGTTTTATTGAGAATGTAAAGAATATACAGTTCAATATTCAGCCTTTGATTCTCTGAAGAATGGAATTGACAAACTTCATCTGTACTCCATTCTTAGTATCTGCAAGACAAAAACAATTTCTCATTCAATTAATTTAAAATAAACAACGTTCTCATTACAAAAGGATAGCACTATAAACTGACTATGGCTACTTTAAGAGGTAAAGGATGATAACACAAAATATTTGCTTCTATATGGACGACAACTCCGTCATATATTGACTACATAATTATTATGCTACTCAGAAACGATTTCTGTAATGAGGTGTAAGTCATGGTAAACAAAAGTTTTCATCCATATTATTTAATATTGGCCGCAATATTTTTAGTTACTCCCCTTCGGAATACTCTTCACTGTAAACATTATAATCCCGTTTGTTTTAACGGAGAAATTGGTTGCATTGAGCAGTAACGAGTTAGATATCAATATAACAACCAATGTAGAGGTCTTTGGGCCACCGGGCAGTTTATGGACTGGTCAGTGACGTCACCTCAGCTTCGCTTCGGTCCATATATGGATGACAGATTTCCACATTCTGACATAAGGCATTGTCCCCTACATTGGGTGTTAATTATTGATCGGATAGAACTATTTGCAATGATGACAATAACAGTCCCGTGACTGTAGTAATACTTTGACTGACATTTTTATTTTTGTTTATATCCCGGCTAATTCATTCACCAATAAGGCTTATGGATATCCGGCTTTCATAAATCGGTCAACATTCGCCCTTGGTATGTTTGTCGAATGACCATTGCTTTTGGTGGTACGATAAATAATAGAAGGGTCCCACTCCTTTGAGATAAGGTAAACAGTTGAAGCAGATTTCCTGCTTTAGTTCAGCTGTACTAGAGTAATCGTAAACATGGGCTGTGCCGTTTGTGTGTTATTTATTAAAGTCTCGAAAAACTAGAAAGCCTGAGTTAGGGTCACGATCGGCTTCTCACGTTTGTGTCATGCACAGGCAGTCAGCCAACGTGTTATCTTAAACGTCACGTGATGTTTTACCTAGAATAAATGATAATGAGTCCATGAAGCACCTTAATAGAAATCCTGACACCGAACAACTTGACCAGTTTATTCAAATACATTCGCTGTCATGAAATAATATTACATGTAATTCCACCCTACATTTGGTAAACAAAATTCATAGGACGCTTTAAGGATCCTTGTCAGTGTCATTGTTAGCAGTTATAGTAAAACAGTTTCCACCTAGTCTTAATTATTGTTTGATTGGGGCTTAACGTTGTACTTAAGGTTATTTGACTCACCTGACTGCGTGCCAGCCCAATGGGTGAAGGACACCACCCCTACACCACTGGCAACATCACGGGACAAACACAGGACAATACAAGACTTATCGGCTTCCTGTTCCTCTTTAGCTCTAAAAGCACCAGCGCAACCTGAAGCTCCCTCCAAACACCAACATTTAAGGCAGCCCCTTATTAAATCAACATGGGTATGGCAAGCCGTTTTATCACTTAAACTGTATTCTTCATATGCTGAACTGTTTTTGTTCTCATTCTACTTTATATGTATAACTGCTTTTTTCACATCTGTAAAATAAATTATTATTTCTCGTTCAATTAAAAATGTCGCTTGTTTAATTGGGGTTAAAAGTAATACATAAGCTTATACGGCTTACCCAACCCAATGGTGAAAGAAACCACGTTCGACACCAAGGTGGGAAAAAGACGAAGACAAAAATGGGCAATCTCAAGACGCTATAAAAACCCACCCAAACAGATCGGCTTCTTATTGCCCCTTAGCTTCGAGAGCACAAGGGCAACCGCCTGCTTCAATGAAAGGGGAAAAAAACATTAAATAATTTTAGCATCCTAGTTGAATAAGTACAGCAGAGCAGCCGATCCGAATGAGCAGCAAAGAAAATATTGAGATACTGACCATAATCCCTGCCTGCGTAGCCCCACCAATCCCAGCAACCATTTGGATTTCCACCCACCATGTCCGCAATGGCTTGTGGGTAAACCATGATGATATCATTGAGTTCAGCTATCTCGTTGTAGCCTGCATGCTTTGCGAAGACGTCCCCCCAATAGACTCTCTACAAAAAGAAATAATATTTTAAAAGGTATCACCTGTTGTGTTTTGGCCGGTTATGTAATTTTTATTGAATAAAGCTAATTGTGTTAAAGTATAACGAACAATTATGTTTCAATTAATAGATATCACCCAATTAAGATCGTTCGAATCTTTCCCCCTAGGGGCGCTAGCATCTAAAATCGAAGTTCTGACGTAGCCTGTAGCCATATGGGGATCGTACACTGACGTCTTTCCCATACGTCTACGTCATCAAGTTTTTGACCAATCAAATGAGTTATATTTTTCACTTTTTAAAATCGATTTTAATCGATTTATTACATATCATAAACAAAATAAAAATTTCAACTGCGGTTTTTAAAACTTGTTTTGCCGGATGAAAATAAGAATTTAATAATACTTGTAGACATTTAAAGCCATTTTCTTGGACAAAAAGATTGCCGCATTGAATCAATGCAAGCTGTAAGTTAACCCCTATCGGAACATCCTCTGTCATACTCAACTCGATTTCAATTGCTGTTTGTTTGTTTGTTTGTTTGATTAGGGTTTAACGCCGTACTCAAGGCTATTTCACTTATATGACGACGGATTGTCCACTCCACAGTGCTCCTGGCCTTATTACGGTGGAAAACCGGGAGGAAACCTCGTTAAAACCACCCCTGCGATTGCCGGAGACACATCTTGGAACTCACTCATATACCTGAGGATCAACAGACGGACTCGATCCTGTGAACGGTACAGCGAAGTAGGCTCAGAAAGTGCACTCGCTAACCACTAAGCCACGGCCGCGGGCCGATTTCAATTGAACGTTCTAGAGATTTTAGATTTACACTTTCAAACTGCTGTCAACCTATACACATTTTATATAATGATAACTGACCGCTGTAAGCTTGCCTGATAAAATCAAAGACAGTCCATTGTCGTCTATCGTTTGGCGCGTGCATGTTGCGTTTAATAGTATACACACGAATTGAAAGGAAAGGATAAGACAGAAGAAAGGAGAAAGTAGACAGTTAAATTAGGAATCGGAAGTGTCCTTAGTTGTGTAAAGAATGGTCTTGTGTGATCTAACCGTTTAGACAAAGTGACTGTTCTGATAGTTTTCTTGTGAAAACATAAACAGGTGTAATGTAGAACTGGAATGCATTGCCCTACAACACCAGTCCATACGGACGATAAAGAAAAATAAGAGAATACAGAATGTTTATGCTTTTGTTATTAACACAATTTCTCCGGTGAGACAAAATACCAACATTTGAGTCAGGAAATTTTTGTACATATATAACGCATATGAGGTATCAAATTTAATCTTTCATGAAAAAAAAGTACCAAGGAGTTTAAACTATTTTAGTCTTTCTATTTCTTTATAACGAATCGTCAATTTCGATTGATCTTTACATTTTTGCTACAGTTTGGCGTGATGAGCATATATTTAGATTTGTTTATATTCAGCAAAAGTCTACTGCGGAAAACCACCTGGAAATATTTTGAAGTTCAGCATTGAAAGTGTCTACAACTTCAGATAATGAATTAACAGAGTATACAAGATTAGTATCGTCAGCAAATTGAAGTTTACTGGAAATATTACTTAAATCTTTTTATGTAATAAAAAAAAAAGAGTAGGTCCTTATATTGAACCCTGTATTGCACTTGCATTCGAGTAATCATAGCTGTTAATTAGTTAATTTAACAGGCGGGGCTGACGTCATTGTTCGAAAACACGGTCGGTCACCAGTGTGTCCGTTTGCTTATGGATGCATTGGAAGGCAACTATAACAACACGGCGTATACACAAGCTTGGTCATCCAAGCGCAATGTTAATATGTTGTATGCGTATCAAAATATCTCTTTGAGTAACATATATACGTTTAGCATGTTTTCAGCTGATATGCAATTTTAAAAAAATCCGGTTTTTAGTACCAGGTTGATATGTACAAGTGGTTGTTTGTTGTTGTTGTTTCGCTTGGGGACGGAGCCCTCACTTTCGGATTGACACTTGAGCGATGTTTTAAAAACCTTAAATTGGGGAAGCCTTGATGAAACCAGAAAAGTGAGTAAGGTAACCTTTGCATTTAGCAGAAATCTAAAACGAAAACCAAATGAACTTGACAGACGCTTGGTCATAACCACGACCAGATCCACTTTTTTACTTATCAGAAACCACTAATCGAGTTACCATAGAACTTACCTGAAGCCTAAATAATGTAATATTCGTATCAACAAAACCTGAGTATGGTTTTCTGGGAACCAAGACATCTCCAATTGAGGAAGGCTTATGGTAACAGCAAGCAATGATAACCTGCGATAAATTAAATCTGATATTGACAAACATGCATGATCTGAAAGAATTTCATAATTGGCGGATTGTTTAAATCTGGAATGGAAAATCTTTTATTTTGCTCTTCTTACAAAAAAAAATTATTTCGGAAAGATGACAGAATGTCATCCACACAAACGGCTGTGCGGGCCTCGATAAAATTGTTAATTAAATATTTTTTCAGACATCAACTTGGTATCAATTGCGCAGTGTATAGTATAGGCTTGGCTTCCTTTTGGTTATGTTGAGCTGTATAAATTATTGTATTATCACAAAGTAGACCAAATTATTAACCTGTTTAAGGATTAATAACATTTTCATGTTATCAAAAAGAGTTTAGTTAAAAGATTTGTTATTAAACAAGGATGAGGTATGTACGCCAAATGACCGTCTCTGGCTAGTCCTTGTACCGACAACCAGAAAGCCCCGGGGTAAATGAATGGTCAACGGCGTACATTTCGCCTGAGCACAACAACCGAAGGTGATAGCTATCTTACACACTGGCTTCATTGTTTGACGAACTGGGTTTTCCAGGTCAATAATTGATTCGATCAGGACATATGCCCGGTAATACGTATATGTGCCAAAAGGCATTGTCTACACTGGGCAGAGTCATATGAATGGTATGCCTTAAAAGAACAATCGTAGAAGTCGCAGCGTATTTCTTACCCAGCAAACACACAACGTAGCTGCAACGTTGTATACTAGCTATACATTGGTAATGTTGCAGAGTAACCAAAAATCAACATTACTGCAACGTAAATTGAGGATGAAATTTGGTTGTTAGTTTTTACTAATTGATACAACGTTGTCAAAACGTTACAGGAAACGTTTTAATTTAACGTTGTGACAACACAAATTGACTACGTTGTGACTTTGTTGTGAATTGGTTAGCGTTTTGTACGACGTTATAACAATGTTGTCAAAACGATAAATGATGCAACAACAATATTACATCGTAGCTATTTTTCCGTTTCGTTGCCGTGTGGTTGTATTCTTAGGTTGTGGCAACATAACTGGTAGTCCACAAAATCCCGTTGCAACAGCGTTACGCTAACGCAATAAAACATTGTCAGTGGTATAGTGAGAGCATCTCAGCGCGCATGGATTAGTACATAATAAGGAAGGATTCAACGTTATCATGTAATAAGGCGATACCCACGTTATTATGTACAGGCGCAGATTTTGGTTGCGCCTGTACATAATAACGAGGGTATCGCCGATACCCTCGTTATTATGTACAAGCGCTAGATTTTGGTTGCGCCTGTACATGATAACGTGGGTATGGCGATACCCTCGTTATTATGTACAGAGCCAGCGAACGCTGGGGTTTGTACATCCTAACGTGGGAGTGGGTTATTACATGATA
>JAQQZZ010082183.1:1091-19144 GCA_030265115.1 Mopalia vespertina
AAACCCCCCCCCCCCCCCCCCCACTCCCCATCCACCCCTATCCCCTCTGCTCAATTAAGCAAAACTCCCTTGACGTGGAGACGTAAGACTTATATATGATATTATATATAGGCCTCACATAACCTCATTTTCATTGGAATTTTACTAGATGAGGCTGATATCTATTTTAAATAATTCTAGTGAACATCCAGATTGCATTTTGTATTGATTTAAAATCTCAAAATGTTATTGATCTTGAATCAATTTACAATTAACGGTTATTACTCGCAGTTATTATAATTCTCATAAATATACATTCTTTCCATGATTTATTGTCCTGTGAACAAGATCGTAAGCTACCATTTATCAATTTCATTAAGAATATGAAACTCGTTTAATATTTGATAATTTTAATTCATGAATGTTTCGAAAATGCATAGAACTGACCACAAAATAATTTAACGATGCACGAAAGTTTGTAGTAAAAAAGTAAATAACGGTCGTATTCAGATGAAATCAATTTGTGGTTGAATTAATTTATATGTCCTAACTTTTCTAGGGTTGCAAAGTTTAATTATTCACATGAAATACAACTGTAACAATACGGCACTGTCCAGTATTTTTCTTCAGCTGTACAATAAAAACGTGTCTTAAATTCGTGAAAAATAGTTAAAAGAGAGGTACCCCCTTAAGCCCATGGCGAGGACCGGCTTCCATAAGGAGTTTTGTTCATCAATGAAAACTTCAGTCTTGAGTTTTCAATGCAAATGACGAGTTAAATAATCAATCAGTAGCTGGCCAATGGTTGCGGTAAGCGCTAGGCGTCAGAAAGCGATTAATGAGATCAGCCTTGCGATAGAGATTGAAGCGCGAAGTGTGGACACCACGTTTGGCGCTATCATCGGTCTGCACATGTCTAATCCGTGCTGCCTACTTCAGCGAGCCGATTCTATCGGGAGTTTTAGTGGAATTAATTAGGCCTCCTTTCAATAGGTTAACGACTGAAGTCGACTGATTGGAGACGCGAGAAAGGAATAAATTCCAACCAATTTAAGATAAATTTGGGATTAATGTTAAATGGATTCTACCTATATTATTGCAGATATTTAGAAGAGAGTTAAAAACAAACGATTGGGCTAGACTTCACACCAGAGACTTGAATTCCAAATTAGCTATAAGATATATGGTCATCCATATACTGTCAGTGTGACGTCCCCCTGTGACAATCCGCTCGTCACACAATCTGACTGACTGGCACCGGATTTTTTTACTAAGATACAGACATCTCATGAGAGTATAATAAAAAATCTGCATGATATACCTTGGATAACTATATACATGTAGGCCTATATAGTAATCCAAGGGTATACAAAACAAATTGTACTTAGGCCTACATATGTATCAATGTGACGAGATGTCACAATTATAGTTCTATACATAGTTATGTTTATTTACCCATGCACATTGTAGGCTAATGTTAATCTGATAATTTTGATCAGGTATAATTCTGACAAGGTGGTTTATGACGCCGTGTTGTCAATGGGAGTGTTTAATAGGTAGTTAAGGGAAGATTTACCGCCCAAGCATCACGCCAGTAGTCCGGAGACTCGGGTTATGGAATGCACATCAGAGATTATCGGCTTGAAATTGACCAGTGGTCGTTTGCCGATGTCAATTTTCCGGCCATTTTAACCTGGTGGTTTATGGGCATGTCAACTAGCATTGCATTGGCAGTGCCCATGTGTATATGTGACGAACGGCCTGCCTGACGGGCCGCTTGCTTGGAGGCAGTGTTCATAAAGGCAGCAAATCTCTCGTGCCACGCGACTCCTAACTCGCCACCTCAAAAGGCCGAATTTGTAATAGACAGACACAAGTCGCTTAGCTCAAGTGCACATTGTATTTGAACTCTCTGTAAACGGCGTAAGTACCTTGTAATAAAAACGCCAAATTGTATACAAAGCCTTCGCTGATCTACAGCCGTTGGGTCTCAATCTATTGATACCCAAGTTAACTATGTTATTGTTGCTCTTTTCTTAAAATGGTCGTAAAATGAAGACGAGAGGCTCCTAATCATTATGGTTTAGCGACTTAAGAATCCAACAAGGCCTAAATGATAAACGGAAACACATAAACAACGGCGGATGGCTGCTCTGTTTAGTCGACTGATAATAATTCCGACAGCTAATAAGGTGGTGATAACAGCTAACTTCCTGGGTACTTCTCTTCACCTCTGTTTAAAATTCGCCTAAATAATATCTGCTTACTTTCTGATAAAAAAAACATACGCCTTCTGACAAACGCTTCGAGTTCAGAATAGCTTCGTTTCAATGCATGAGCTGTAATAGCGCAACAAAGAGAAGTGTGTTGAAGTCATAAATTACATTACACAATGCTCCGTGTTGCGAATTTGGCGGCCGTTGCTCTATGGCACAATCAGCTCGCGAGTTTTACCCTCAGCGATGTATCGGAGACAACAATTACGCGTTTCGTTACGCGAGAGACGGATCATCGCGCTGTTAATTCGCGAACGGCGTTGGAATTCATCAAATTCGATTCCCGGCCTCGTTAGCGATGACCTAATGCTCACTTCTATTTAGCACGGAGTCTGCCTTCCCTCAATCACTCGTGTAGACCTCGGTTTCTTAATTTGATGATTTCCGGTTAGAAAATATATCATTATAACCGATAAATTAAATTCTATATTGGAAGTCGATCAGTTCGCCTCTTAATATTAAATAGATTTGTAATGAAACGAGTTTTTGCGTTAATGTAACAATACAATATCTCCAGTTAGGAACACAGCTATAAGTAGGCGATAAAAATGAACAAATTGAATTGAAACGTGTGTCTTTAATAATAGAAGAAGAAAGTGTAAAAATATGAAAGAGCATAATAAAGTTAGTCTACAAAGATATCCTGAATATTTTAAGCAGTTTCTAAAAAATGGCGCCTTTGTATCTTGAATCTTTATCATGGAAACTCTTGCATGGTGAACTGTTCATGCCATATATATCGCTTCTCTCTGTGGAACATTGACTGTTTTCCAATAAGAATTCACCAAAATCATTTCACGATATTTTTTGTCAATCAAGTAAGAGACACACTGTTTTGGTGACGATTATCGTGAATATTATTGAATATTAGTCAATGCTATTAGTATAGATGGCATGGAGAGACCACCATAGATGAGTTACCAAGTCAGTTACTAAATTGGCTATACATGATTAGAAAAGATATCCACAAACTTTGAACACCATTTGTCAAAATTGCTGATTACAGACTATATAATCATGCAGGCTCACTTTATTTTTTTGGTTTCTTCCCCTATAAGTAAGGCGTTTAACCGCCTCAATCCATAATACAAGCAAACAAAATATTTGCAACGTTATCTTTCGTCTTCTAGGTTTTTAAAAGTATATTTATACTGTCAACTGTGGAGGAAAATATTTTTAAAAAAGCGGCTGTGTTGCTTGTAGACTGCCATCATGGAAGTGAATTACCATTGAGCACGCTGTTAAACATCAATCAACCATTGGCTTAATACATTTTGTTAATTTAGAGAATAATTTTGCTTGTCTCCACCTGGAATCGATCTCGGGCCCAGCGTTCTTACCATTTGATCTATACAGAGGCTCACGAAATAACAATCACGAATTTATATTCAGGTAAATGCTGTGAATCTCTCTCTACGGGACACACTGACACAGGGACGCTAAATTGGACTTGATGCATTTTCCATCGAAAAATTACCCACAAATGTGATTTATTGTTTGGTTTATTCTGATACTCTGGTTTTGGCAAATATATATTTTTAATACAGAGAAACATTTCTTACTTGCCTCCACCGGCCTAAATATATGATATTCAAGAGGTATATTTGCAAGATAATTTGCCATAAACTATTTTTAATATTTCGTTAACGATGATTTAATGTGGAAAATATAAACAACCCATATACGTCGCATAACTAGAGGGTTTTTGGTTTCATTTGAATTCATCACATTAAAGTCTATAGTTGACTGCTTTACGACCGCTGCACGCCTCACAATTTGCAAAACGTGTCTTATTTCAATTTATTATATATATTAACTGACATAAATTTCCTATAAATTTTCCAACATTCTTTATTCTACTATACGAGAGGACGTTCGGTTAAGGTTCATAACGAGCTGATATTTAATTAAATTTAATTTTATTACTTAAATAGTTTAGTAAAAATTTGAAAAACAAACACAAATCAAACTACATTTTGAAATTAAAGCAATACCTGCTATCGGATTAAAACATGAGCCACTTGACGGGAAAGCGTTTAAATGTCCATTAATTTACAGATATTTTAATATCTTTCCAAAGGTTGAATACAGAGCATTTAAATGTCCGTTTTAAGTTATTTGTCTATTTTCGAAAACTTAAATTGTAGTTATTCTACTATATAACTGAGAAACTTGACGTTATAAAGCACATAGTTTCTAAAAAATCTCTGAAGAACTGTACAGGGGATTCATTATTGGCTCAACGTCTCGGTTTATCGATCAAACCATAGCAACTCTCTCTCGTGATGCATGATGATAATGATGATGGTTATGATAATCATGTTCATTACGATGGTGATGCATGTCGACGGTGATGGCAAAGGAGTGACGATGACCCAGCAGCTTTTGACGATGACGACGATGTTGTTGTTCATGACGTTGATGACGATGTTGTTGTTCATGACGTTGATGACGATGTTGTTGTTCATGACGTTGATGACGTTGTTGTTCATGACGTTGATGACGATGTTGTTGTTCATGATGTTTATGGCGATGGTGATGGTGGTGATAACTCTGAAGATGATAATGACGATGATGTTGATGGTGTTGATGATGGTGGTGATAACTCTGAAGATGATAATGACCATGATGTTGATGGTGTTGATGCTGATGACGATGAAGGTGGTGTGATGATGGCGGTGATGGTGATGGTGGTAAAGCTGATGACGATGAAGGTAGTGTTGATGATGTCGATGATGGTGTTGATGATGATGATGCTGATGATGGTGATGTCGATGATGATGTCGATGATGGTGTTGATGATGATGATGCTGATGATGGTGATGTCGATGGTGATGTCGATGATGGTGTCGATGGTGATGTTGATGATCGTGGTGTTTATGATTTAGTCGATGATAGTGATGATGTTTATGATGGTGGCGATGCTGATGATGATGTGATGATGAAGGTGGTGATCATGATGATGACGTAGCTACGCTCCAGGAGTCTTCCTAAACTTTAGAATTAAGCGAACGCTACCATATTCCTGCACTTTATTTTCCAATATATAAAAATTGTATGGCCTTACCTTGATTTAAACGACTTCGTTTTTTCCCTTGAACGACCGCTTGATGTCCATCTTCACGTCAAAATTAATCATTTCTGAACAGTATACACTACTTGCTTTTGATTGATTTAAAATGTCTTCCCGATCTGAGAACAAGATTTGGTGCAACATGCCTGGGTCTCTCCCATTTGGGAACCGCCCCTCGGTGAATGTTCAAGGAACAGGACAGAATGTTTTTGGCGATTCAATATTATTTTTTATTCAGAGGCAGGCCTTATTTCGGCTGGACGTGGTATCTCTATTGACTGTACATAAAATCTAGATGATGACATTGATGATGCTGAAGGTTGGAATGATGGTGGCGTTGATGATTATGGTGAAGACGATGGTAATATGATGATGATGATGATGATGATGATGATGATGATGGTGGTCGTTAAGATGACGGCTTGATCCAAATACCGACAGGTTTGGTCAATTCTTTAATTCCTAATCTGTTCTTTTTTTTAATTATTATGAATATTTTTTATTATTTTCAAAATTCCTTGCAGTGGAAGCACACTATGGAATAGTGTCTTAAAAATGAATCCCGTGGAACTTTTCACCACTTCGTGTCACCTCAGTATAATATAATCCACGGTGGGCATCCGTTAGACGGGAGTTTAGAGTTAAACTGTTGGCCTCGCGTCATAAAACACACACAGGCTAGTACAACTTTCAACGCTTTTGAAGTATTTAACACCTTCCTGTCTTCCAGGTCGAATGATTACCCGAGTGTATGTCGGACATTTCCAAAACTTGTTTGGTTGGCTGGCTGGCGGATTGACGGCTTGATTGCTTCATTAATGAATTGCTTGATTGATTGATATATTAATTGATTGATTGGTTGTTTGATTAGTTGATTGGTTAATTGATCGATCGATCGATCGATTGATTGATTGATTGATTGATTGATTGATTGATTGATTGATTGATTGATTGATTGATTGATTGATTGATTGATTGATTCGTTCATTCATTCAGTATCAATTATTCGTTTAATGATAGAACAAGGCTGCCTCTGTGTAAAAATGCATTGTCATTTTGTACGTCTAACGTTAAGCTTAAAATGAAACTAAAATGCATAAGGCATAAACATAGAAAATAAGTTGATATGACTTGTCATTTCTGATACTATCTGTATAAATAGATACAGATTAGGCAGAAATATATGTAATATGTAGGTCAATGGACGTCTGGTTTTAGCTCTATAATATCTTAGATCGATTCGTGATTCGTATACATAGCAAGAGGTTTCCCATGGAAATCCCCATGGTAATTTCCTCTATTTTGACACAAGAGAGAAACCCCCGTTTGGGTGGAAAACGAGATAACTTAGGCACGGATTTCGTCGACTGTAAGGATATTCACTAATATTGAATGTTCTATTTTCTGAGTTTAATGAAACTAACGTAGGGGAAGACTAAAATACGCAGGCTGGCCTGTCTATGCAACTTAGAGACGCATATTGTCATAAAGGAGAGGTGACAGTTGGTCTTACACTGCAACCGTTATAAATAGCTTCCAGCATTTTTGAAACATTGTACATGATGAAGGTTTTAATTAAACGAGTTGGCCTGTTTTTCATGTCTGTTTTGCTCCGTGTCCATTTTGACAATTAATCTTCCAGCTTTTGATTTTCAAAGCTTAAAAGATTAAACGTTCGACATCGCTGGAAACGATGTAGAGCTTTTCTGCTTCCAGCTCTGCTAAGTTTGTTTCGAAAGTTAGAAGTGAGCTTAATCTTTCTTTTGAAAAACATTAATTTTGATTCTTTGACTTAACGTTTGTTCAGGTCATTTCAGATGAATAAAAATGTAATTTGTAATAATTATTAAAAATTGCTTAAATGCAAATTGTGTTGGTGTGTTGTAACGTTGTTTGTAATGAAAACGACATTAGTAATAACCTTTTGGTCTTAAGTTTATAATAATTATTTCATATGATATTAATGTTGATCTTTATAAAGATTAAAGAATGCAAATAAGAATATTTTTTAATTTTTGACTACTTCTTTCTTTAAATAATCTCATTTAAATCAAAATGCAACTTGTAATAATTACTACAAATTGCGTTTTTGTTACAAATTACATAAACACACACCAACACAATTTATAATACCACGATTGGTGATAATATATACTAATTCCGTTTTTATTTACCAGAGATCCTTTTCACAAAGAATTAGTCCAAGGATAATATGTTGTTTTCTATTTATTCTAAATTTTATCAAAACAAATATTACGCTCCAGGTCTTTTCCCCTATTTTTTCTTCCTTCAAGAGATCAATATTAATATCATATAATATATGCATCTGGAAAGATCTCCATTAGCATCACCACCATGGCGGCCACACCGTCACAGCATGTTTGTGTCATGTGATCGCACCGCACCGGACATTGGCGGCGGCGGTGTGACGCCGCACGACACCGCAGAACGCCGCATGACGCCGCAAACCGCCGTCGTGACGCCGCAGAACGCCCCCGCCCCCGCTGTCCGGTGCGGTGCGATCACATGACACAGACAGGTGTGGCTGCCATGGTGGCGATGTGAAGCTAAGGGATATCACTACTCCTGTCATGGTTGTGACCTCACAGCACCCCATACAAAATCTCGTCACATCCGGCAACTCTCGCCAAAGTCCGCTACGTGCAAAGCATCACGGGAAGACACCCACACCACCCCATGACAACCCTAGGGTCAGCCTTCCTTTTTAAGTCATGTGCTATTACCCATCTGCATCCCACTACATGATAAGTAAATGCTAGCCCAAATGACCTAGATTTCCCAACAATGGCGCGCAAAGCATCATGGGAAGACACCCACACCACCCCATGACAGCCCTAGGGTCAACCCTTCCTCGATCAGTCAGTCGTGCGCTGTTATCCATCCGCTTCCCACTACATGATAAGTAACAACTCTTCATTATGATGTTATAGCAAATGCTAGCTCAAATGCCCGGATGTATGATAACGCACTAATCCTTCTTTATATGTAGGCCAGTATCAACAGTTTGCTCCTAAGTACTGAATAACGTACATTTCTTCTTTGTATGTAATAAAATATAACTACATAAATAGTAGAGGGGAGCCAAATCGGCTCCCCTCTACTATTTATGTAGTAAACAATTACTACTTGGTAACGTTAAACCCTTCCTTATTATGTAATCGCAAATATGTGCAGAGTTGCCCTCTCTATACTGCTACAGTGGCGTCATGCTTGTTTGTTGTCGACTTTGATGTGTAAACGGCTTTCTGATCGGCTGCTTGTTTCTGCAATAGTCCAAGTAAATTTTTGCCACGTTATTGCCTGGAATTGCAGTGGAGGTCTCGTCTTACACATTTTGACCCATGCAATGGGAAGATGTATCAAATTATAATAGTAAGACGAAAGAAACACTGCCATGATTTATATATACAACTTTAATTTATTATAGCAATGCATAAATTCATTCATAAATACAAAAATACAAACATTCAAACTTAACAATGTACAAATAAATAGGGGTTCGGTAGCCCTAAGTAAACTGAGACTTCAATTTCCTTAATAAATAAAAAAAAACATGTAAATTAACACATCAGTCAGAAAACAGCATAGCCGCTGATACATCCAGAACTGCGTTCCAGCATTATCACGCATGAGTATTGTGCAAAACAGCTCTTTAAATAATTTCAATAACTGAGTCACTTAAAATGGGTAAATATGTTCTAGACTTGAAAAAGTGTTTTCCATGAATGTTTTACAGTGAAGTTCAATTGATGGTTTGAACGCACTGGTTGCGTATGTCGACATGAACTCCGCTTTATTGTCATGTTTATGACGGCAATAAAATGTGACGTATAATTCTATCATACGTTTTTTCTTTCTTTAATTTAGTCGTACGATTTTTAAAAGTGGTCCCGGTATTATGATTGCTTTACAGCCATTGAGAACAGTTCATCGGCCCTGGTCTACTCTGCGTGATGATGCATGAAAAACGATTATGCAAGATAGGTTGTGAAATGTGAACTGGCATTCAGCCAATAACATTGTGTTCCTTTTCATTCCTTTGCACAATAAACAGTCATAAAGGCATATGTGGTGTTCAGTTTATCTGTTGACATGTAGAAATCAGACCAAGTATCGTGTTATCAATAAGTGTATGCATGGTGCACGTTTTGTACGTGTGTGATATTTACAGCTTAGCCAGCCCACAGACTCGAGTTCAAATCCCGGTGGCGTCATGTAAATTTTTCTCTACAATAAAAAGCGTATCCCGTCCCCTCCCAAAGGAAAGTCATTTATAAGTATCACAATTCAAAATACACGTTTTTCCCTTGCTTAATAATTTACAGCTGATCTTGTTCTCCATATAACACAGAACGTAAGAGAACATCAGAGCATAATACAATACAAATACAGCACAATCGTAATCAGCATTACAATGTATAGGCTTGCACAAGTTTAAAAGCTATTTTATTCTCAAGCTGTAAGCCTTAATATTAACACCGAGTTGAATACTTATAGCGCTGCACATAAACAACACCGTAGAAGATAAAACAAGATTTTACAATGACAGTAAGGTCATTCTATTGTTTCCTATACAACAATTAAAAGCACAGTTTAAATAGCACACTGTCTTAGCACAAAACTTCCCATGAGTTCATATGAACCTGGAGAATTATTAACGAGTGCAAAAATATACCAGTTAGTATTCCACAACATGTTAATTTATCATTTGTATATACACTGTCCACAACCACATACACATTAATGGCTATTGATGGCTCTCAATTCATTCTGATTCAAACCATGAGTCGGATTCACAGGAATGGCTACTGTAAGTTAGACAATGACAAACAGTGGTGATCTGTATTGATGTCCTTTCCATTCCAAGAAACACGCTGGCCTGTTGCACTCATTACCATCATGAAGTCCATTCTCAAATCAACTTGAATAGTCGAATTGGCATTCAGCTTTCAGTTTCAGTTTGGGTAGCGGAAGAATCGGTTTGTAGCACAATTTAGTCCTAACCCCTGTATCGGTACACGGTTTTGGATATAGTCACAGAGTTTATATTTCTTTTCTCGCTGGCTGCATTCCCTCCGCACCCATGCTGGAACGTCCCCCACTGGATCTGAAGTTTGGCACAATAGAAAGGACGTGTGTAGCAAACGTTCCGGGGGTTTCCAATCGATACCTCGCACTGACAACCGTTAGGAACTTCGCAGTGCTCCTTCCACATTTCTCCTGTAGGCCTACGTGTGGGCACCTTGGTATCCTCATCCTGACAGATAGAGAAATCCAAATCTCTACAAACTATCTGGAATTAAGCAGAAAATGTGTAAATAAACAAACTTAGTAATTCCAGTTGTTGTATAGGACTTGTGGGAGGTCACGTCTGTAAACCTCAGTACAGGCGTCAATCAAAAGGCCTATATAGTGTAGGCCTTTAGACTGAGCGATATGCCTATAGATCTAGGCTATATCCATCGTGCCAGGACACAAGGCCGTGTTCGCTATAGGGTGTACAGTCTGACGACTACATATGTATACATCCTGTCTGAAAGAAATTTATAAATCATAAAAAGGATTAAAATAATTCCCAACGTACAGGTACTACAAAACAATTAATATGTAAATTTCATTATGCAATGTCATGAAGAGTCTTTTGAACGGTTTTGATACATTATTTACTGAGGGCTAATTGATTGATTGATTGATTAATTGATTGGTGTTTTACGCCTTGCTTATGGATATTTTACTTATATGACGCAGGTGTATTTCAACAAAATCTAACACTAGGAAAATCATAAAATGTTAAGTGTTTGGAAAATGTTGCAAAGTTAATCTTCCTCCAGTGCTAAGTAAATACAACATTGCTACTCTTCAAACAAACTGCTCTTAGTCAGAGGGTGTTGTCAAATGAAATAAGCCTTGAATATCTTAACCCACTTGCATGTAGGCCTAATAAGTAGGCCACCATTTTTACCAACCATTTAGACCTATAAAAGCGTAATACATTTAAGTTGTCTGATCTCATGAAATAAAGAAAAATTCTTACAAATCATAATAAATCAAAAAGTTATTCTATACCTATTTTAGATTTTTTTAAATCCGATGAAAATAAATATGTTGATGGCTGACGTTAATCCGGTTTAAATCCCATGTTTAGGGTCGTATACCGTAGCCTACCTCAGCTATAAACTTTGAGATATCTGGAACTCTCTTATAGTTTGAACGATTGAGGTGGAAAAAAAAGTATTCAGAAATCCCAGCCATGCAAAGGCAAATATCGGCCGTCTGTATAGCTACATGTAGTGCGACATAGGGTGCATATATAGGCTATGACGATTGACGAATCCAGTATACATGTACTAGTATATGCATGCCTATATGGTACAAGTAACAGACAGCCAGCAGCCTGTACAATATGCCGCAGTTCGAGCATATTTATATCTTAACTTTCTGCATAATAAAATATCGTTATTATTGAGACTAACAATCAAAAGTTTTACATCAAACTGATTACAGTTCTACTATAGAGTTTGATCGTTCAGTCGCCCCGTAGTGCAAGCTGAAGAGGTACGTCACTCTCCTACATTGACATTTGTCGCCCCACAGCTTCCGACGGCAGCTGCGCGCGAAAAGAAAAAAAAAGTTCCCAGTGATACTCGTTGCCGGGCCGCATGTAAACATTGATGACGTCATCGGCTGCAGAAAAGCATGCCCAAACACGTTGTGAGGATAACAACGATTACTAAAATTGTTTTAACGGTGAAATAAATTAATCCACTAGCTTCAAACTTATATATGAAAGTCATGCTAATATTTTAACAATGTAGTCTTCACACGGTAGACCAACATAAGCATCACATTTATATACAAATAAAATAGGAACGTGCCTATATATGTACACAGGTTGACATTGACAATATATAGGCCGTAACGAGGCCTGTGTAATTCAAGTCAGTAACATTAGCCTTTGATTGTGGGTTTGTAACTCATAACGATAAGATTAACCCACTTTGGTTACAATATCAAAAAGCATGTCAACTCAGGGATTATATCTATCTTTAATGTGTACAAAAAACTTTATAATGAAAAGGGATAAGTGCTAGCTGTCGTTTGACACCATACTTACTATTTTCTCTACGGCCAAGATCCTAGTAAAGTCAGAAACCTGAAGGCATGACTGATGATTTGTGAAGCTAAATTCACTGCAAAATATCCACGTTGGTGGCTTTCGTGATAATTTCTATAGACTTTCTCCATTTTGTCCGCTATGATTCGCAATCTTGTGCCAGCGTTAACAGCCTGTGAATTGGGCAACATGTCTGTAGTTCCGCTTAACGTGTCTGTTCGGAAGCAAGTATTCCCTGCGATATAATGCATAATTGACTAGGCTGGTGAACAAAATACATCGTTTTCTTTCTTCGTAGGATGACGTTAGAAAAACTCGCGCGTTTATGGCCTAATCACTTATGATTGGCTGTGTGCATTTTAAGCACGCGATAGGGCGTTTCTTGGGATTTCCATCCGAGTCACGTGTATATACATGTCTGCCCTGTATTAACCATGTCCGAGAAATCAGTACTTTAATTTACAGGAAGTATTTCCAAAAAGTATATTAATTAAGTGCTATTTAAACAATCGTTGGCACATATAAATTATTCAAAATAACAAAATATTAATATGTCATCATATTCACTTTTTCCGTTTTAATTGTACCACGTCCCGTTGAAGGTTTTTTTGTTTTAATTTATAATTATATTTTAACAACTTTAGAAACACGTAGTATATTATTTATGTACGCGACCCATATAACGATCGAAAGCGGAAAAATATCAATAAGAAAATGAAACCTTTCAAATAAAAGACTCACTTTCACAGATTTACCTGTTTGAAAAAGCCCATATACACTATATATAGGCCTAGTGTGAAATCACCTGATGTTACGTATTCGTAAAAATGGTATTTTAGTTGTTATACTTATAAATTTCGTTATAAAGATGAGCATCGTCTGTTGTGTGTGTGTGTCTGCGCGAAACAATTGTTAATATAGTTCTAAAGTTCATCGGAAACTATATATTATATTTAAAAAAATAAACATTATTATCTTTTCCGAAGTACGTATGTATAATTATATTTGTTCAGGGATATAACAAGTCCCATGGGGTTTATTCCCGTCAGATTGAGGATAGCCTTGCTTGTTTTTACTTCTACTGTTAATACCAATATTTATATTGTTTAATATCATTCTGTACTTTGATTCTGGTGAATAACTAAATAAATAGCTTGTCCTCTAAATTATGACTTTGACAGCAACCAATCAAAAGTCGCCCTCGCAGATATTCCAAAGTCTAAAGCGGCAGTTTCAAAATGTGTTTTTCAAGAGGAAAAAACTTCCACTTTGAGATGAAAATTTACCTCAATATCAACCACCAGACGTTAAACTAAGCTGTTACCTATCGATCGATTCCATTAGCAATTTACTCATAGGTACTTCTTCTTTTTAATAACCGAAATCAATGAGATAGACTGGTAGGTTTATTGTAATATGTAGACGTCACGTTGTTGTTGTTGTTCAGCATGTACTGCATGTAGTTCGAAAATATTTCAAACAATCGATATCGTGACCCCGTCCTGCCTTATCCACATCAAGCGTTTTTCAGTTTTTGTACGCCAACTAGAATACAAATTTGTTAAGTTCAATCATTTATTTATTAGAGCCTATAACCCTTTAACATTTTTTATGGTGAGTCGATCAGTTTGGGCAATTTTAGTACACCTTGTAAGTTATCAGCCCTAGAGTCATTTCCAGCAATATATTAATTGTTATATAAATATGTACAGGTTGTCAAATGCGATAGCCTGTGTGATCGGCTCTACTGAATACAGGAGTCAGGTAGTTTTCCAAATCACGATCTCTGTCTAAAATTAGCAGATAACAGTAATATTTATTGTAACACACGCTAGGCTCTACTTAAATTTTATAAACATTTACTTAGAATTAGTGTTGTCAGACTTTGCATAGTCCGAGTGGCCCTGACGTTTTGTTTTTGATAATGCCTGATGGCGAGTTTTTGCCCATCAGAGAATACATGTAACTAAAAAACTATCGTCTGAGCCCCTCGGACTAACTTTGCATAGAGTGTTTACTGTTTACATTTATCAGGTTGCCATCCTTGCATACATGATATGATAGACGATCAGAGATACAGAACTTTGCATCTAGTTGCCATCCATATATCACTCTATTGCCAGACATTTCCATACATGACAAGAAATAAACCACAATAAGGTCATACTGCCTAAGAAATGTTTGACAGATCAGATTTGTTTGAAAAACATATTAATTGAAGGTTAGTTTGTAAGTGTTTTTTATGTTTGCAAGATGAAAAAGTTATATTTTGAGGTTTTCTCCGTGGATGACCTAAGGTGACATGGCTGGCTGTGGAATACATGACTTACATTCTGTACAAAGCAAATGAACAGTGTCATTTCATGCGTGAGTAACGATCCTAGCAACAGTATGCCATCATTGCCTTGCAAGACAAAATTATATCTATTTAAGTTCTGACCAGTTTAATGATTCCAGATCACCTATTTAAAAGTAATCCATTTTAATTGTGTCGACCAATCAAAATCGGCATGGATGTTAATCTCACCTGTTAACATATTACATGTTATAACACCACTCTGACTCAGGTGTGATGCCATGACGAGGTTAATTGTATCTACAGGTAACCATTAATATTAATGACAGGTTTTATAGATGTTTAAGGGGAAGACTTGAAGATGGCTGATGTTTTTCGCACGGTGGATCTGGCACTGCTCCTGGAGAAGAAATATGTTGTGATTTTGGGAAGCTCAGGTATAACAAATACATACATTGGGATTGTGGTAATTGTGGTAAATGATTTATAAAATATGTTGTGATTTTGGGAAGCTCAGGTATAACAAATACAGACATTGGGATTGTGGTAATTGTGGTAAATGATTTATAAAATAAAAGTTTTCATCCTCCAATTTTTAACTGTAGCTTCTTTCATTAAACAGACCCCTCAAAACTTTACTTTTTAAAGGCAGAAACGGAAGATCCTGTTTTAGGTTGAGCCTTGCTCAACTAGGCTTTCAGGGAATGAGACCTGTAAAGCAGCTTTATCTATAATAATGATATTAAAAATGACAGGCTTGAACTTCCTTCAAGTGTAAAGGCGGGTGGTTGAGAGGGAGCTTCCTGGTGCTCAGAGCTGAGGGGCAACATGAAACTGATATATTTGCAAGGGCTTAGGCAGAAGGATGTCCACCAGTCCTTTGGACACCCTGAATTGAACAATAGCCTCATACAGGAGATAGGGAAACTGATAAAATTGGACACCCAGTTACTTGAAAAGTGAAGCAAAATTACCATTTTGGACACCATACAAATACTTTTGATTTCTGGCTAAGCCCCTGTATGGTAGTGATGTCTGTATTACAGCTTGTGATTATCCTGTTCTGTCTTGTCTTTGTTTGTTGCCAGTGGCTTCAAGGGTGGTTTTTCTTCACCCATAGGGCTGGCACGCCATCCTATGAGTGAAATAACAAACATATCAAGTGAAAAGGAATTCAGAAATATGTGCTCCCACTTTATGCAATGTCCCATAATTATTACTCATTTTAATATTTGTTTTATAACAGGTGCTTTCAAGGCAATGTGTGTTAACAAGTAATCCGTGTTTAGTGCAGAGAATTGACACAGTACAATTAAAACCCAATCAGGAATTGTTCTATTACTTTTCTTGTTTTAATTTTAAAATTTTTTTATTTTAATGGATGTTTACAAGGCAGAAGAGAACAATCTGGTTTAATCTAGGTCCCTGCTGGTTGAACCAGAGAAATTCTGTTTACAAAACTCTTCTCCTTCTGCCCATCTGTAATGCCATCAATATTCCACAGTTTGTGTTTGTTGTTTTGGTCTCACAGTGGCTTGAGTGGATTTACCTCAAATTTTATATACAGCATCCTCTGGTTAAGAGTGGTAATCCTGTCTTTTTGTTTGCACTGAAGGAAGATTACTTTTTCAACTTTATCAAAACACTTTACATTTATCGCTGTGCACTGTATGTATTTGTATGGTACTGCTTCAGAAAGTGAATTGACCCACAGCGATGTCACTACTGATTCTTCTTTGCTTGAGTCACCCAATGACCTCGGGTATATGCGAAGGAGAAACATGAGGGTTTTTTTTTTAATGATCATCACAATACCCTCCAGCACATCCTTAGAACACCAGTGACAATCATTTCTGTGCTCTTAGAGCTAAGGGGTAACATGATAAAGTGTCTGGGTGTGTTTTGGGTCCTGTATGTATCCTGTCATCTCATTGTTTAGTATCACATCCTGCCAGTGACAGTCATTTCTGTGATCGTAGAGCTAAAGGGGAGCATGGTAAAGTGTCAGGTCTGTTTGTTTTGGGTCCTGTGATTATCTTGTCATCTCATTGTTTGGTGTCACATCCTGCCAGTGGCAGTTATTTCTGTGCTCTTAGAGCTAAAGGGGAGCATGGTAAAGTGTTGGCTCTGTTTTGTTTTGGGTCCTGTGATTATCCTGTCATCTCATTGTTTGGTGTCAAAAACTCACATCTTGCCAGTGACTGACATCTGTGGTGGTTTTCTTCACCCATTTGACTGGCATATGCTCTCATAAGAGCGGTCCTCTGGCTGAGGGCAGTTTGTTTGAAGAGTAGTAATACTGTCTTCACTTTTTTGGAAAATTACATGTAACTTTTCAACATTACGGAAACGCTTCACATCTTGGTTGTGCTAGTGTCCATTATTGTTGGAATACACTGTCATCATATTTATATAAGTAAAATACCCTTAAGCACAGTGTAGAACACAAATCAACCAACTTAAGTACAATGTAAAACATTAATGAAACAAATCAAACATAATATCCCTTTCATTTCAGTTCAGAGATGTATGTACAAAGATTTAGTATGTGCTCTTCAACTAGACCAGTTCTTAACAGATGAATACTTAAGAAGGAAGGTAAGTGTGTCAAAAAACTCCAATCAACTTAAACCCACACCAAATGAAGTTGACATCTTTTTTTTTCTATTTGGATGTAGGTTATTGGTCATAAACTTTTTACCAAAATAAAATTACAAAAGTTGCTATGTGGCTGAAAACTCTTTTGTGCTGGTAGACTCTTGGAGCTCCTTTTTTAGCATCAGCTGAGATAATGTCCATGTGGAAATCCGGTCTGTGATTTGGAGAAGAATGAATCTAATGAGGACCAATATATAGGTTTCCTAAAACTTTTTTTTACCTTTCTGTGAATGACATTTTTCTGATCATATTTTTTCTCGTACTGTTTTGTGTTAATTTCTTTTCAGCTAGATCCTTTTTGTATTTTTACAGTATTGTGTTTCTTAATTTTAGATTTATTTTTCTCTTATGCCAAATATTTAATTGAACCATAACCTGAAGGCAGTATGCCCCTGCTGAAGGAAAAAGACTTCATATGTATGGTTGTGTTCGTGTGGCTGTCATGTCAGTCACATTAAACATCTGTCAAACAACCAATCAATCAATCAATCAATCAATCAATCAATCAATCAATCAATCAAATTGGGCTACCTCAACAGTCTGTCTGACAGAGTCTGTCGTCTATGAACCCCTTGTTTTTGTTGAAGTACTGTTTCCCCCCAAAATTGGATGGATAAGAATTTCGTCATAAAATTA
>JAQQZZ010082194.1:0-19142 GCA_030265115.1 Mopalia vespertina
GGACAGGGTCGGGTATATGTATTTCAGCCAACAGCTGGGTGACGTATTCATCCATCTGTTGGCTGGTGTATTCACCCCTGTTAATCATTTTGGATAGGTATAAACAACGACATCTATCTCTCTAGTGGAAATTTGGGGAGGGGTCTATCTCGGCCAAACGTTTAAACTCCTTCTCGAACAGTGCTTTCTTTCGCTGCCAGTTCTTGACATTTTCGTTGCCATACCCACAACCTTGGCAGAGAAGGAATCGGTTTTTAACACCCTTCTCGCGCTTGCTACACGGCTAAGTGCCTCCTCCTTTTCGGAAGCGCACCAGGGGGACTTTACAGTGCGTGCCCAGGCAGGAGCGCCCACAGAGGTCGGTTGTGCCAATCAAGAGCCAGGCGCACGTGTGTTTCCCTCGAGGCATTGTGTGTAGAGGTTGCTTATCATTTCGTATACTACTGCTGATGGGTATATCTAAAAGGAGTGCCTCTTTTTCCCGCTTGGGTTGGGGGGCGCGCAAGGGGGTGGGGCGCCCCTCCTCTGGTCCAAGGAAAAAGTGGCCCAGAACCACCTTTGTCTATACTACTGGTTTTCGACCAAGGGGTACAGCAAGACCTTAAAGACTCTGCCTCTAATTTTAGTTTTTCTTTTTTTTTTATCTTTCTGATATCTTCTTTTCATAATCTTAATAATGCAAACAGTCTGACAAAAAAATTAAGTTTTCTAGAATGTTTTTTTTTTTAGATTTTAATAGTAAAATGCATGCCTCAAAAATTATGTGTTTAGGCAGGCGGAAGGGATTTAGGCGATTAACTTACCTGAGCTGACTACCTGCTGTATACTACTACAAACCAATTAGCAAAAGGGCCAACAGATCAATAGTATGACCGTCTGTGTTAGAATACACATTTATACAAACTACTAGCCCTAGAAGGACTCCTACTTATAGCCAGTAACAAAGGTGTGAACGAAATCACTGATGCCAACGTCACTAAAATTGCACTGTTAAATCTGCCATTTAACACATTTTTTAAAAAGTATGTATACAAACAATGATAAAACTCGATTAAATTCTATTTCGCCTTTTCATTCAATTAAAAAACATTTTGTTTATTAAAACTGGTAGGAGTAATCTGAAACCAATTCAGACTTCAATCATTTACACACGTTTACGCTGTTTTCTCCGCTTTTACTTTTCTTGATTTTCAACGCTTTAATTGTTTATTTCTCGAAAACAATTCGCGCAAAGTCTTCGACATTTGGCATACACAATCTTGAAGCCTTTATCTAAAAAACAGTCATGCAGATTTTTCATATTCATTTTTGTTTGGAAAATATTAGGCAAATAGTTTGTTAATGACGGATTTGTTTTTTTTTTAAATATTTTTTTATCAACTGTCCAAAAACTAACTTGAATTTACAAAAACCCTAAGACAATTTTTTAGTTTCAATACTTGTTTAGAAATACATGGAAATTTGAAGAAAAAATCTCCAACCATCTATGAAAAGTAAGAGTTATAAACAAAGGTCCATTTTTTAAAATTATTTGACGTTTTTGTTAATTTTTGCCATTATAAGATAAAATGAATCATACTATAACATTATATTTAGAATCTTGAAGTCTTCCTTTTTCTAAATATATGTGTTGTTAATACACTCATCCTTTGAAAATAGCCGCAAAAGTCGCTAGAAGATAAGGGTAACATTTTTTACTTAAGTCCTTAAGTCTGTTTGTCGAAGGTTGTGCAAATCGAACAGTCTGACATCTGCAATGTCTTCATCATCATTCTCTGTCATTAATTTGTCTATTTCTTCTTCTTTACTTCATTCTTATCTAAAAACTCGAAATGGTTTTACCCCTCAATGCCGTACATTATATATTTCTAATGTTCCCACAGGAATTTTAGTACGTTTATAGGCAACTAGTACAGAATTATGGGATTGTCATTAACTTAGATGTTTACAAACCCCTACTAACGTATGGGCTAATTTAATATTTGAACGTTTACAAGACATAGCATACATACTAGGTTAGCAAGCTGATGGATGGACAAACATGTGGTCCAGGACCCGATTTCACAAAGCAGCGTCATACTTCAATCAAACTGTTTAAATCTCATCAAATTTCTGAATTTTGAATTTCTGAATTTTAATATTTGGGCGTTGTTGTTATTATTATAATGTAAGTTAGTTATAAATAGCCGAATAACTTTTAACGTAAATTAAGACACGTGTTTTTGTATTCATTTACCAAATAAATTTCTATTAAATACAACTACTTGTAAACAAATGCTTGGCGGGAATAAAGTCCCGAGATGACTTGCTTTACCACAATTGTTAAAAGTAAGTCATTTAGATATATATTGAATAAATGAGGAGTATATAAATATATATATATATATATTTATTTTTTTTTTGCAAACATATGTACATACAATGCAAGTCCAGAGAAAAATATTCGAATCATTGATTGAGGAGGAGGTGTTTTATGGATGTTTTAGGAATGTAAAAAAAAATGTTGAAAATGTTGATGTTGACACTTTCAAACAAAGTATTTTAACTTAAGTTAACTAATGCTTTGTGGAATCGGTGCCAAGTGCTCTCAGAGCTGAGTGACAATAAGACACCGATCTGTTTGCAATGGATTTGTATTGCGTCCCGTGGTTGTCCTGTCTTGGTCTCGCTTGTTGCCAGAGACGTCGAGGACGAAATAACATTAAGCAAGACAAGCATATATAGCTTGCAGCTTGAACCACTGAAAACCAATGTCTTTTTATCGCTCAATGGGTAGTTTAGGGCTAGAGTTTGCCTACGGTCGACATTCCCCTTCTGTATACTTGTTGCACATAGTGGAGCCATGTGTACTCTTATTGCAATATTTTCTGCACTGCGGGTAGTCATTTTCATTCAACCTTCTTCCAACGTTATCAAAAGTTCTATTTCACTGTACCGTTCACGGGATCGAATCCGTCTGCCGACCATCAGATATATTAGTCACGCGATGTGGCTCCAGCAATGGCAGCGGTGGTTTTTACGGGGTTTCCTCCCGATTCCTCACAGTTACTAGGCAAGGGAATGTGTGAAATGGATAATCCGTCGTCAGATAAGTGAAATACGCTTGAGTCCGACGTTAAATCCCAATCAAACAAACAAATAAATCTATTGCCTAAAAGGAGTTAAAACACACACGTCTAATTTGATTTTTGTTAAGGAGTGGGGTGAGCTATTTTACTTTTTCCAGGATGGGGTGACTTGCTTTCCTTTGTTTTGTCATATATGGGATTCGTCTGATTCTTTCGTTTTGTTATTTGTTACAGGTAACAAGAGGCTTGAGGTTCACCATATCTGGCTACAACTTGATCAAAATGTTTAGCAAGAAAGCTTTGAAATCAAAAACCATCTCGATCGAAACTTCAACCTGGAAAGAAATGAATTGGTTTACTAAGGCAACGGCAAAGCAGAGAGATCGGATGAAGAATCTGTTGCTCAATTTGGACAAAGCTAAGCGGGTTGATCCGGAAAGCGAGAGACAAAAGGTCATCCTTCGCGAAATGAGCAAAATAATGGAAAGCATTTGTCATCAAATAGTACAGATAGATGAACGGTTTGCAGGTCGTCTTGTACCAATGGGGAGTGCACATAACAACATGAAGATGGGAGATTCGGACGAATTCGATTTCGTCTATGAGCTGGAGATGGGTGTCAGATTTTTGGGAACAGACACAAATGAATTATTTCCAGACGAGAACCGAATTCATATAAAAGTAGATGATCGTCGTTTTAATTTACCATCGACGGACTACGGACTTGACCTTGGTCTTTCAATGGCCTATCTTTTGGACAGGGCAATGTCAACATTAGAACTGCCACACGGATGGAGTCATGGGGGCTTCAACCGACCGAAATACAGCGGTTTGCGAAAAAGTGGCCCTGCTCTTATGCTTCAGTTTGACTATCTTGGAACAGAAGATCAAGCGCCTCTGCGAATATCAGTCGACTTTGTCCCCTTGGCGACTTTGCCGTTATCTGTGATGAAAGTTAAACGCAAGGATATAGTGAACCAGTTGCTTTTAGACGAGGGACATCTCACTCAGTATTGGGCATCGTTTATGAACGATAGTGTGATGTATTACAGCCAGGGGGAAGAAACATGGCTGAGACAATACTCCGCGGATTCCATTCCAAAAACGGCCATCAGGTGTTGCAAGGCATTACTTAGTTTAGTAAGTCAGTCCGCTCCTAAGTGTCCAAGCCGAAGCACCGTCTTAGAGGTGGTTGAATATATGGAATATAAAGCGCAAGGGTACAGCAATGCCGAGTTACCGGATATACCTCCCGCATCCATGCTTTCTGACAGTATAGATGAAAAGCTACCCACTGGCATAACCGATGACTTAGTCACTTATTCAGATCTGGGAGAGACAGGGGGTCATTTTGAGTACTTGAAATCCTACATGTTCAAACGGACAGTGATGATCATAATGGCGCTAGATGACACCAAGGGACACAACTGGACAGAAGATGATATACCGGACTTAGTGATGGCAGTGTTTATGATAATACAAGATCTTATCAAACCGAACCAGTGTATGGGTCATCAGGATGGAGAGGAATTCTTCACACAGAAGCTGTCCGTGCCACTGGCAGGATTATACAAGACCCATGACCAACCAGCCGAAACAGGTGCCGTGGCAGAGGACTCGAAACCGCAATATCCAAGCACTTTAGAATCACCCAATTCTGAACCTCTAAGATTTTACTCCAAACTAGCATCGGCTTTGAAAGAATGTAAATGTTGGTCCCTTTTAGAGTTAAGCACGCATCTTATGAGGGAGGGAATGTTTATCAAGAGCGGTAGAAAATACGCTGGTTGTCTTCAAGTATGTCAGTTGTTGAAGAGTGTTTGTGAAGGCAAAGAAACTGCGGAGATTGACGTCGTCACACCGTTGGCGAACGCAAAGGAAAATGTTTATCTAGACGTCTATAAAGAATATATGACAAAGAAGGAGTTCGAAAAAATGCTTCCAAACTTGAAAACAGCGTAAGTAATTCAGTTGATAAACAAGCTGGTTAAACTAAATATGGCCATTCAAATGTCTGTCATTCATTCAGTCTGTCATTCATTTTACCGGCGGAGCTGTTTTCACGTTTGCACCCTAACAGTAATTATAAGCACAACCTTAAACTGTAAAGTGATTTACTCTGTTGTAAAAGCAATGTACCCTTCTGTGCTAGATAAAGACACTATGACTATACTATGAACATACGACCAAAAATTGTTTAATATTACCCAGGGGGCATATGGATTTGACAGAGCGAGAAAATGAATTATGATTGTTTATTTGTTATCCAGTATGAAGATCCGTAGTATTGTTTAATTTTTAATTTTGACAGCCATTTGTCACGACGATGACAAAACAACGTCTACGAAAACAACGTAATAGGGTGTTAAAATGTTGGTGGATTGGTAAGAATGTGTTGTTAGACTCGTTTGATTCACTCAGGTTGAAGGCCAACGCTAGGTAGATAAGATTGGAGAAAACGAAATAAACTACTTTGTCCAGAGAAAAGTACCTGCAAACACACCTACAAAAGAACACGTAAAGTTACGTCCCTGTTTTATTGCTGTATCAAAACGCGAGTTAATTTCCAACCACGCATTTAATACTTCGTTTAGATCTTTCTACCAGATAAAAAGAAAGAGGAACAAGTCGAAATAGTCTTGGCCAACATGATCACCATTATTCAACAAGAATAAAAATTAAGGTGTAGAATTTTCATTTTATTAAATTATAACTATAAATATCCCAACCCAAAGTTATTATATAAAATCCGTACTCGTAACATAAAACTACATATTTGATTCCACGCTGTATAATAACCTATAATTACTCTGACATTTTTTGCCTCCAATGCTAACATTCGTTTTAATGTAATGTTTAACTAAAAGTGATTTTAAGATATTAAAATTATAATGTAGAAATAACATTTTGTGTTTTCTACTTATCATCAATTGTTTACCTTATGATTTATCGCACGTATATACGTGATCTTCTCCATTTAGCACACTAGTTACATACGAGGCGACATCTCCATTGATACTGGACACCAACCTTGGGCCCGTTCCACAAAGTGATCTTAGCCTAAGTTCATCTCAATTGTCATGACTACCAGTACAGGAGGTAGTGTATGGAATCCTATAGTATTTATAATTAACCTTTAGAATTTCTGAATTCCAATAGGATCCTATAGGATTTTTCTGTAACTTTAAGAAGTAATTAAGTAGCTTTATGAATACAGTGCCCGGGGGATCATTTCACAAACCGATCTTAGCTAACGTTGAACCTAACAGTCATGGCAATACTATGTCTCCAACACTGATCGTCATGGTAATTACGTTTAACGTAGACTAAGACCGCTTTGTAAAACGGGCCCCTGTTCCACGGTACATTCGCCAATATGAAGAGGATACAGAGATAAACCTCTACTGGCGCCCACAAAGCTTACTCATGGCGCAATGATGACCAGTTGTGCAAATATATGTTAAATGAATGGACTTTTAGGTGACGTTGCGTAACATGACGTGCCTCCGTTTCTTTGTGAGGCTGCGTCTTTTAACAGACACAACATACACCCTTGAACAACCGATCCTTGTGTTTTGGCGACATAAGTTTGTGATCTATTTAAGTCTTGGTGGCAATTCGTTGTGAAGGTTTATCTCCAATCCACTATAAGCGATTTAACCTGGTGTAAGTAACTGATAGTGTGCCAAGCAATCGGCCCAAGATGTTTAAATAATAAATACGATTTCTGTTTTATTTATCTTCACGCCATAAATAACAATGAACACGTAATGATAAGACAGGCCACTTTAGAGATGCGTATTTTTAATCATGACCTAAACAAATGTATCGTACAAACGGTGTCGTGTCCCTCTTCGCAGTGATCTGTAGCTCTAAATAGTCCGTGAATTAGTTTTTCAAATGTAATTCTGTCCGGTGAAAGAATACACTGTATTTGGCAGGAGCTTTGAA
The DNA here is from genome assembly GCA_030265115.1 of Mopalia vespertina. Lineage (NCBI taxonomy): Eukaryota > Metazoa > Mollusca > Polyplacophora > Chitonida > Mopaliidae > Mopalia > Mopalia vespertina. Next base: position 7,020 of record JAQQZZ010082194.1, read on the forward strand.
TTTATTTTCTTCAACACATTTTGTCTCATGCTAACGGTATGGTGGATTTTAATCAGCTTTTAACACATTTTGTGACTTAAATTTCAGACGGATATCAGAAAACCTGGAAGTTCTACTTTTATTCTGCGAGTTAAGAGAAACTCACTTTGAATAACTGCATGTCTTTATTTATTTCCCAGGGGCCGTGCTCTTAGCGTTATGAAATTCAATCCGTTATTAGAGGACGTCATACCATGTTGACTATACACAGTTCAAGAGTTTTTATTTCAACGGTCGTGAAACTGCGAACAGAATATCGTTCGCAGGGGTTGCCCTTTTTTTATATAAACTTCTATACTGCCCCCTCCTACCAACAAATCTCAACAACTATTAAACATCGTAGAAGAATGACTAGTTGTGTAGTATGCATAATTAATCTTGTAAATCTTAGAAAATGCACTACAGTGTCTCTTTTGGAGATCGGCTTGTGAGGTGTTCCACGTTACTTCACTCGGTCTTGAAATCATAGCTTCTGGATCCGATCTCGTATTTTGGAGTAGTTCGCATCGGGAGTTGGGTGCATTTCCCTTCTGCCGTGGTGGTGATGATATGATGGCCAAGCCTTCATCACCCTGCGCTACCCAGTACGTCTGATGGATCTAAAACGTCCAACTAACACCTAGATCGCCAAACCAGCCAGCTTCTAAAATTGAGCGAGAGTGAGTTGAACATCAATTGTCGAGAGCTGACAAGCCATGATGTTCCATTAGTAAACGTGCAGCACTTATTTTGTTATACCAAATATACTGGTTCCAGCGTTTGGGATAATTTTATCAGTGGTAAACATTAGCGAAATGCTGAAGAACAGCCGAAGGGAGATAGCTTCGCCATGTTTGTTTTTGTTTGTTTGATTCAAGTTTAATGCCGAACTTAAGGTTATTTCAACCATATGACGGCGTGCCAGCCCAATGGGTAAAGGAAATCACCCTCGGCACCACTAGCAACAAAAACAACACTGGACAAAGACAGGAGAATCACAGGACACAGCACAAAGACATCACAAACAAGATAGGCTTCATGTTGTCTGTTACACCGGGATTACCAGAGCGACCGGGAGCTCTCTCCCTACCATCAGGCAATCCAACAAGCACCATTACTCTAATTGCACGGCATCAACACAAATCATTAAAAGTCATGTTTTTTCAAAGCCCGTACATACGTATTTTTGACCAATCATGATAAAACAATTTGACATAAGGTAAAACAAATAAGAAATAATGCATGAAAATGAAAAGCAGTGGTCTGCTAGTAATCTATGAATTTTTTTATTATAAAGACAAATTAAGTTTATACAGGATAACCTATTGATAAAATTTCCTATGTGCATAAAGGAGAAATTTAAGAACTCGTGCGCAGCCTATGTCACAAAATGTGTTAAAAGCTGATTAAAATCCACCATACCGTTAGCATGAGACAAAATGTGATTGAATACTTCCCGTTGAAATACTTCTGGTACTACGTATTTAGATGTCTGTGATGGTATATCGGGAAATTAATATCTCAAGTCTGCATCTTCATTGTTTTAATCTAGGATGGCAAAATTATCCCCTATATCTTTTCATTTAATGGTATTTAAGAACCCAAGCATTTAACAAGTATACCACCCAAATGGAATAATATTTGAGGTTATTCCATAATATGTGTCTATGGAAATTCTTGACGCGCTGTTAGATCGCATTCAACTACGTTGGCAAATAAATTAAAATAAGGCTACATATGTGTACGTGTGTTTAGAATACACCACAGTGGTACAGACAAGACAGTCGAATCTACAATATCACGAAATGAAAATCGGTCCAAATACTACGAATTAAAGACATACGAAACGAATCTGTGCATCACTGAAAGCAATCAACTAATACGATATTAATTAAATGTTGTTCATTGAATGGATAACCCCAAGTGTGGTTTTAATTGACCCGAGGAACAATGCACGCTTTTATATGGGAAAACAATAAAAAAGAAAAATAATTGTTTATTCTCTGTTAAGGTTAAAAGTAATACCTAAGCTACTTTCTAGCGACCACTGAAGTACATCATCAGTGGATCCCTTAGATGGGTATGGGTATGAACCAATAAACTAAACTAAAGTAAAAAAAACATAGAAATTTGGATAACTGGATTTTTTTAAATTTTAAATTTTAACAAAAACTTGGCCCATCCCTTAGGTCCCATCCGATACCGAGACACAGTGCCATTAAAACTATTTTAACAGAATTTTGTTTGCAAACCTAGAACAATAACCGAATAAGACTATTGCTAGTTTCATCTTATTCCGATGCAGACAATTGCTGTCTTTAGGTTCACCGAAAGAGCAACCAAAATTTGGCTCAGCCCACAGGTCCCATCCAATACCGAGACACAGAGCTATTAGATATCTCTTAATCGAGTTTTGTTGGCAAACTTCCAGTAAAATATGTTTAGGAGTAAACCTAGAACACTATCCTAATGCAACTATGCCTTGTTTCTGCCAAACTATGTGGCATGTCGTTCATGTAAGGCGAAATCACGAATGGATGAGAGATTTGCATTGTAAACTATCTAAACCTAGTGCATCAAATCCTATACATGAAGTTCGAAAAATGTACGAGACTTTTGTTCACATGATGTATGTACCAACTACATGTATGTCTCAGACTCTGAGTCTGTTGTGGACAATTTCGTTATGTTTCGGCAGAGACAACATAGCACGGAGATGATTAGTTTGTAGGCAGTCTTTCTAAATGATCTATACACAGCAGAATATATCACGACATTCATAAAGCTGTTAGAGTTAGCGATCCAGAGTAAGGCGAATTCCACAACATTGGGAATGGAAAGATCTGCGGAGAAAGACCCCACAATAACTTGTGTGACGTAAGGTCCCCAAGCAATGAAGTACATACTGGCGGTAAGAATTAGAATTTTAATGGCTCGAGTGTCCCTTTTCACGATTGTCCTTGGACTGATCGTGACCGGCATGGAATTCCTCTGTTTGGAATGATGGTGGAGTTTGTGGACAATACTTATTGTAGTAAAGAGAATAATAGAACCAGAGGCCACTGGTATGTATACGCCTGTAACAATACAAAACCATGGGAACTCCCAATATAAACCGCACATAGAAGTAGCTGGACTGAATTGGTAGTAAATAAATCCATCGGACATTAAACATGGCATAATGAAGGTTGAAATGGCCAATGCCCAGAGCGTACCCAACGTCATGATGCAGCGTTTAGATGTAACACGTGATGAATATAGAAGAGGTGTTTTAATGGCCACGTATCTATCAACACTGACGACTGCAATGCTCCAAATAGAGATACTACAGCATGAGCTATGTACAACTCCAGCGATTTGACACCAGACGTCCCCGTAAATCCATACGCCAGTAACGCTGCTCACTATGCAAGGCGCCATCGACAACGTTCCAGACGCCAAATCAGCAAAACTTAAATTCAAAAGACATACCTTAGCAATTTGGGGAATTTGTGTAGTTTTCCACAGCCCACTAATAGTCACTATGTTAGTCAGTATTACAGCTGATGAAACGAAACCTATGATTGTCACTCTAATGGCGTACACAACACAATTGAGATGAGCGGCGTTACCCGGAGTTGTTACATTTTCATCGACGGTATTCGCAGGAGAAGTACTCTCATTGACGTTGCTTATAGCAGCTAGAAGTCCTTCGGTAGTCATATTGAATCTCATAATCATTACATTCGTCGAATTACTTGTCACTAAACAATGTAACAAAATAAACAAATAATTAATTAATCTCCGGTCCCTCAATGAATCCGTTGTAAATGATCTCCAATCCTGGAAAACCGGAAATAATATCTTAGTTTAAAATTTGCTCTCACCAAATACCTAGTTAGCTTGGTTAACTGATTGATGTTTAACTCCGTGCCGAAGGGTATTTCACTTATAAGACTGCGGTGTATATAACAGTAATTGCTACCGTAACACAAACTTACAACGGGAAGTGTTTTGTTCTGAAGGATAGTGAACTACCCTAGTTAGATACTCTATGTCGTACGTATATACTCTAGTCGTTGTGGTACCAAGGCTTAAAATCTCTCAAATCCCGATTTCTGATAGAAACATGGGTGCTATGAATTGGGATTTGTAGCTGTATATGGATATCTTAAAGTTATAAACCGGTCACCGAAGGCTGAGAGATTTTCCCAAATTGTACACTTAACTAGATTGATAGCTGGGGCATGTCTTTCATCTTCGTCTAACAACACAGTTCTGCTTAAAATTCTTGCCTTAGGGGTTAGAGGTCAGTGTGGTATGTGAGTACAAATTTTGCCCAACCACGGCTTTAGAATGTGTGATGTAAAATTAAATATTAATAATGTCTACCAATAAGATAAAGTTTCCTTTCATGTGTTTAATTGCATTCAGTCTCAAACAGGCAGATCTCGTTAATTAGCTGATGGTGTGTCGTTAAAAGTGATTGAAATGGTAGCTGATATACTATAGTAGGGAAAAGTAGAACAAATGTCTTTGTAAGGATTATATTTTGATCAGCAAATTATGATTGGTTAAATGTCGGACCTTGATTTGGCTCTTATGTTCGTTACAGAGTGCCCTCCGGCTAAGGGTTGAGTTTGTTTGAAGAGTAGCCCTACTGTCTTACTAGCACTGGAGGAAAATAAAGTTTCCCACATTATGAAAACGCTTAATATCTTGGTTGCGCTAGTGTCAATTATCGTTGGAATACACCGCCATCACATAAGTGAAATCTCCCTAAGCACGGCGTAAAACACCAATTAATCAATCAATCAATGAATCAATCAATCGTTACAGAGGTGAGTGGGAACTATATACTATTAAACAAAAAGCGTGCCATGTTAACCAATACCGAAACAATTAATCTACATTTAATTATAATATTATTCGTCTTGTGCATCTATAATTTGTTGCAAATAGATAACATAGACAAGTGTGTAGTTGAAATAAAATGTTAGGTCCAGTGACATTATCGTAGGTAATTAGTAGATCTCTCAAAGTTACCTCCCGTCTCCAGAATAACCGCTCTCCATCCGAGAGCAGGCATACTTCACCAGGCATAAGAATTATTGAGGTTGCTCCTTTGTGAGGCAGTGAAATGGATGTCCAATAACGCCCCTCTACATAGATAGGATCCTAGCAATGTCAGATTTCGGGGTGGGAGGGGAGGGAGGGGGGAGGGGGTTGATGGACTTGAAATATAAACATTATATCTCCCATAAACAGTAGACGTCTTACCTTGTTATACTGCCCTTAAAGTCCGATGAATCAAATTTTGATTTCAAAATTATCACCCTGTTTTGTGTTTGCGCATGCGCATTATAAGAGGGAAAATGCTCTCTCCTGAAGGAAATGACGAGGTGTTCCTGGATATTGAGGAATCGTTGGTGTGAAATAGCGACGACAAATTATCAGAAATGACTGTGACCGAGACCTTATGTTACCAGGTACCTATGGATATATTTTTTAGGCTGGGAGCTGCCAAAAAGGGTTTATTTTACGAAGGGATTGAAGACAGTGTAGTGTAGTTGCTACGTTCCTTGTGGAAATGTAGGGCTTGTCTTTGTGGCATTGATACCTGACATATAATGCCCACAAGAAATTGGGGCAGATAAGACGTCATTTAAGGCTACATAAGCAGTAAGATTTTAATATTATTTAAAAAACATATTTTTATTCAAGCACAACGTTATTTCAGACAAATTTTCCCGGCATAAAACAACAGGCTTCCGACATTAAGCAGTGCCCAACAGTTTCCTGGAACTGGAAGACATCATAATTCTCATCAGGGTACAAGTAAAACAGCTATTAATATGAATTAGGTGGTAACCGAACACTGAACAAACGACGGACAGAAATTTATGCTTTCTTTGAATTAAGTGATACAGATTTGAAATATACAAGACTGTTTAAGGTAAATAAGAATCGACCCGTGTTTCCTCAATCCATGCATGTTGCCGCATGTCGCATGCCGAAAGTACTTGGGACTAGCGCACGTAACCTCAGAAATCGACAAAGATCAAGCGATTTGTTTGCATTTAAAGACAACTTGGTCGGTCTGCCAATCATGTCGTTTCCCAGAATATTAGAGTCCCAATGTACCCATTCAAAGTGGCATGGGTCAGGACCAATTGTAATCTCAACCACTTCGTAAACCACTTAGTGAATCAGGGTATACAACAGCCCGAAGCGGTAGAACAACTTTTATCGAATTAAGTGATATTAAAATAGCAAATAATTCCGCATTATGCACATATAAATTGTCAGATATATACGTTCACATCTGGTTTGTTTGTTTGCTGGATCGGGATTTAAAGTCGTACTCAAGGGTGTTCCACTTATATGGCGACATATTGTTCACTTCACACTGTTCCTTGATTAAATACTGTGGAAAGCAGGGAGGAAAACTCGTTAAACCCACCCCTGCAATTGCCGGAGCCAGGTCGTGTGACTCACTCATATACCTGATGGTCGACAGACGGACTCAAACCCACGAAGGGTAGGATTAGTAGGCCGAAACTTTAATCACTAAGCCACGGCCGTGGGCGTATTGAAGCTCTGGCACACAGACCGAAACCCCAACCTAACTGGCCTAACTGGGTATTTTGTCGTGACATCCAGGCCATTTGGAAAATATGTTTTTTCCTCATAGGTCAACTAATATTCATTTTCATTCATTTTGTTATGCTATTTTGATTCAGTGCCTACAGATAATAAATGTACCGATTCAGTGCCTACAGATAATAATTGACCGATTCCATGCATACAGCTAATAAATTGACCGATTCAGTGCCTTCAGATAATAAATTGACCGATTCCGTGCATACAGATAATAAATTGACAGATTCAGTGCCTTCAGATAATAAATTGACCGATTCCGTGCATACAGATAATAAATGTACCGATTCAGTGCCTACAGATAATAAAGACCGATTCCGTGCATACAGATAATAAATTGACCGATTCAGTGCCTACAGATAATAAATTGACCGATTCAGTGCCTACATATGATAAATTGACCGATTCAGTGCCTATACAGATACTAAATTGACCGATTCAGTTCCTATACAGATAATAAATTGACCGAATTAGTGCATACAGATAATAAATTGACCGATTCAGTGCCTATACAGATAATAAATTGACCGATTCTGTGCCTACAGATAATAAATTGACCGACTCTGTGATAATACAGATAATAAATTGACCGACTCAGTGCAAATACAGATAATAAATTGAACTATTCAGTGCCTATACAGATAATAAATTGACCGATTCAGTGTGTATACAGATAATAAATTGTTACAATCATTTATATCTGGTGAAAAGTTACACGCGATTTTCATATTAACGAGTTAAACGAGTTACATGACGAGTTTATCCAAGTTTCACTGGGTTGGTAAATTTATCATGCAAGATATGCTGTCATTTTGTATTGTCGGGTTTAGGTTTGGTTTAGATAAAGGGTATTTTATATTATGGTTGGGTTTTATGTTAGCATTAAGATTACTAATAACCCTATCCAGAAGTCACGTTTTATATTACATGAGGACAGGCAGAAATTTGGATAGCTTGGCATTCAAAGGAGGTAATAAGCGGTAAATCAATTTCACTTTATTCTAAGGAGTAAATCAATTCCACTTTGTGCTAATGGGTAAATCAATTTCACTTTATGCTAAGGGTTAAATCAATTTCACTTTATGCTAAGGAGTAAATCAATTTCACTTTATGCTAAGGGGTAAATCAATTTCACTTTATGCTAAGGAGTAAATCAATTTCGCTTTATGCTAAGGAGTAAATCAATTTCGCTTTATGCTAAGGGGTAAATCAATTTCACTTTATGCTAAGGGGTAAATCAATTTCACTTTATACTATGCCATTTTAATAAATATTAAGTCCACCTATTAAACACTTTCGATCAGAAAGTTTGACGGCATCATGCAAAATATGTCAAACAAACAGTTGAATTCAGTTTCTTGTTAACTACAAAAAGTTGTAGATTAGAGATGAGGAAGTGTTTTGATTCCTGGCTTTTTTTTTAATGAGACTAGAGATATTCGGCTATAGCCAAGTAAAGCTCATAATGATATATATTAATTTAAACGTAGCCATTATCAGTTTGATTTGGACCCAATAGATTTGACTTTTTTAACTCGGCCCGAAGATCTCTTATCATTCGCTTTACTAGATTCGCTCCCAGTGCCAGCTATCCTAAGAACTTTTTGATTGATGGGCTATCAATGAACGCCTTAAAAGTATTATATAGCAAATGTACTTAAATGTTGACAAAGACAACTCTCGTACGCTATGCCAGGCCATCGCGCATTAATTTCCGCCAATATTTGGGGCGACGTATGGCACAGACCAGCAAATAAAAGAAGTGCAAAACGAGATGGCCTGGGTGTATCTTAGAGTCAATGTCTCGACGTAGGAAGTAGAATCTGCTTCAACCATTCAAAGGGCTGACAAGCCGTCATATGAGTGAAATATTCTTAAGTAAACTCCAATGAAACCAACAAACAAGATTTAGACCTCGAATATTCATTCAGGCGCCTGTGAGTAGTTTTTATAATAATAGTAGTCTGTATTTGTTGTTGTTGTATCAGTATACCATTTCATTTGTTGTTGGTAGGCCTATCTCTTTGGACATTTTCTCACCTTTCACCTGTAGCAGTCTTAATAATCTGATTTGCTGTTATTTAAAACAATTCAACAAGATGTATTGCACACCTCTGGAAAAAGGGGTACCTATATATAAATTTGCAGTACATAACCTACAAATTAAATGTCTACAGCTTTGCTCACACCAAGCTCGACCTAATGCGAGAAGTTTTTACCTCAGGCCTAGGACATGACGAGAAAAGAGTATGTAAAGGATTATCCTGTGCGTTTTAGAGTTATTTTTTATTTCTTCCTTTAATGATAGACTTTTCTCACCCACTGTCTTTTCTTCAGTTGATACATCAGAAAGGTTGTTAAGTTTGTGTTCTGTTGGGTTTCGTAGGAGCGGGTACTGGGCACTACTCGGTGCACAAAACGATGGCACATCAACGTCATCAGATCCCGCACATAGCCCTTTGATATTTGTTTGTTCTTCATCCAGGGTCAAAGCTGTAGACAAATTTGAAGACAGTCCAGTGTCGTCTGAAACCGAAATAAGTTTGTAGAAGTGAGTTTTGGTATTCCCACAGACAAAAGTACACAAAGGTGCCATAAAATGTTGTATTGTTTTTGTCTTAATTAAAAGGGAATCTCATAAGTAATAAGATATTTTCACCAAGCGGCAATTGAGGGACTACTTTTTGAATTAACGAAAGGGGAATTGAATTGGCTTAGTATACGATAAGACAAAGAGCCATTTTGTTTGTTGCTTATCTGCCACGAGTTTCCTTAGGAGTAAATCGCTACTTCTTTTTTTTATTTCTCTGCTAGATTTGCAATCTTCTTAGACTGTCGTAGATCAAACAAATGTAGGCTACAAGTATGGAAGCCTAGAAACAACCTCGCTCTTTCGCTATGGAGCGAGATGTCCTCTCTCGGCTTCCATATACAAGCAATGTGTTGTGACAATCTCACATTCGCTCTTGAAACAGTGGCACTTTATGTATTTATAGCAACCATCTAACCCGAATGATTTATACAACAATATATTCGGTAATTGAACTTGCCTTCCGTTAAGCCAAAATCGATACGTTTGTCGAACTGTTTTGCTTTCATCAATGCCAAACTATCCAGGGCGATGTTTTTTCGGTTAGTAGATTTCTGTTTGACAAGGTCAATCTGGGTCAAATCAGGCGAACCTCTCTTTTCTATAACAAAGATAAATTCTGAATATTATCAGGAAGCCTAGCTATATGTGTAATCCAGGAGATATTGTCCCATTATGATACTAAGCTACCCTTATTAGGTAAAATTGTCAATGGAGTCTTCCATTTGCGAACAATTCCCTCGACCATTCACACGGTGGACTAATCTCGGATATAATATCAACATTTTACAGATGGGAGATAACTGCGGGAGATTTATTTTGGCGGTCGATGACGTCAGTTGATCTACATTTTGTTCAAATTACAGAGACATGCCACACAGGGATGGATTAACCATTAGGCAAAGCAAGCACGTGCTTAGGGCATCACGAGAAGGAGGGGACAATCTAATTAAAATCAGATCTCAAAAACGCTCCCAGTGTTTTGTTTGTCGCTATATTGAGTTCTAACGCAACCACTCTACTTATACTGTTCAATAAAGTCAAGCTTACTGGGGCTCACGAAAGGTCACAGTTTCAGTTGTCCAATAAAAACACAGATAACACGGGGCCATGGTAAACACCAAATTCATTCAAAACAAGCAGAAGTTGTCCGATTTTCTTCTGTGCTGATGTTGTAAGTCGCATGTAAACAGGGGAAAATGCAATTGCACTCAAAGTTTATTATTTGAATGATGTTTGCTGATTGTGCGTGCATGTATCCGTTGGTCGTGTAAAAATACGCAGCCGGGAAACTTCGGTTCGTTGGCGGAAATCTTCGGCTTTTACAAACTAGAATTGAGAAGCAGCTCTGGTATTGGTCAATTTAAGTAACCAATCGACATTGCAGGTGGGGTGATTGCGTTAGATCTCAATATAGCGACAAACAAACACGGGGAGCGTTTTTGAGATCTGATTTTAATTAGATTGGAGAAGGGGGGCACCACATAGATACATTAATAACCATTATTTCCATTTTCCCATATCTTTTGATACATTTTGAAAAAAAAAATTTGAGTTTATGGTTTATTATCGTTTATATTTTGAATTACATATATATGGGGGCACCAAACTATTTTAATAGAATAACATTTTATTTAATATTATTTGAATGATGTATGTTTTTTGTGCGCATATCCGTTCGTCATCTTAAATACGCAGTCGGTAAACTTCTATTCGTCGGGGGAAATATACGCCTTTTACAAACCAGATTTGAGAAGTGGCTCTGTGATTGGTCAATTTATGGGACCAATCAACATTTTTAAGTAAGGTGTTTTCTCGACATCACAATAGCTACAAACAAAATATACGTGGAACGTTTTCGAGATCTGATTTTAATAAGATTGGGTGTTGCGTTAAACCCCAATCAAACTTTCAATAAAAACCTGCAGTTCCTTGACAATGTCGTCAGTTGTATAACTACACACAGCTTTAATCTCACGTGACGTCGTGCCAGCCCAAAGGAAACCACCCTTGACACCACTGGCAACAAACCAAGAGAATCACAGGACACAATACAAATACATCACACACAATCGGCTTCGTGTTGCCACTTTAGCTCGGAGAATATCGGTTTAAACTAAAAAAAAGTGATATGGCAAGTATGGGTATGATAAAGTGCAATGTTGTGTGTTGTTACCTTCATCCGGAATGGTTTTCTTGAACGTATAAGGCTCAGCCAAGTTACCACCCTTTCCTTGAGGCGTTTCCTCGAAGTAAACATCCTCGCTTTTCGTTTGTAAATCGTCACGATCTGGCAAATAAATATATATATATATATTATATGTTGAATAAATGATAGAGAAACATTTGTATATATACATAAAAATTAATCTGTATTTTTTTTTAATTGGATAAACTTATAAAGAGTATGGGTTAAATATGCTTTTATTTGTAAATAACGACCAACATTGAAAAACTAGGGTTGACAGATCTTAATCGAGCGAGACAAAAAGATATCCCCACTTGTTCACCTTTGTATATAATGATATATATTTCGAATAAATGAAGAGAGAACAATTTGCTTTATAGATGCATTTTATTATAGTTCATACTACTTCATTTCGTTCCTAATCGGTATACAGAATTATGATAACCGATACTCAAAACTACAGTATGTAGCAATAAATTCACGATCGATATAACAAATTAGCCGTTAGCACTTATAATCCATTGTAAACATATATCTACAGTTAAAGCGATGCTCCTCTCTGCAATAAAATGCATATATGTAAAACGGGCATCATTTCTTGTGTTGAATTGTGCTCTTTAATTTTCTAATCGAGCTATATCCATTTTATAATTGGATCTTAAACATTGGGTATTGCTTAAACTACAGT
>JAQQZZ010082205.1:0-19140 GCA_030265115.1 Mopalia vespertina
GGACAATCCGTCGTCATATAAGTGAAATACCCTTGAGTACGACGTTAAACCCCAATCAAACAAACAAACAAAACCATCTGGCCCCATACTGAGTATAGCTCAATTGCAGCAGCTGCCAACTAAGACCAGGTCTAACAACTAGTCAGTGACTGTGCAACAAATTTAATTAATGACTATCCACCCTTTTAAAAGAATTTTAAATAATAAGAAAATGACATCGAGAGATATGTCAATAATCCTTTAGCAAAAGAATAAAGAAGTTTTGAAACCGCAGTACATGTAGCCTGGTACAGTGTCAAACTATGATAAAAAACTCGAAACCATAGTTGATATTGTCAGAGTAATGTGCCAAACCATACGAGAAAAATGCATTCTGAAAAACAGGGCTCCTTTTGTGCAGGAGTTTATTTATACAATCTCCGTTGTGATGGTCTTTTTGCACTAATAGATTAATACATTGTCTACTTTTGCTGATTGTGTCAAACAGTTTGAATACAAAATTATATTCAATGTCAACATCCATATCTAAAATACAATCTTCAAACCATTTTGATGTTTACATGGCAAGTGTCAGTATTTTTTAATTTTACTTATACCGGACATTCAATGAACCCCCCAAAAAACACAGGAAGGTTAGTCGGTATTGAGGTAAAGCCGCTATTCCAACAGTTTGGTCACTTTAGATATGTTGGTTCCTTTGATGAGGAATCTTAGGCTTTTAAAAGTAAGAAACTGTCAAACATCACAAACTGAACATACATGTATACGTCCTTTTACGTCATTTTGTCAAAATAAAACTTCAAATAAATATCAAGTTCTTTCTTTATTTGATAACCCCTGGTTTCTGCAAAAGAAGCTGATAACGAGAAGTATCCCTCCTCCCTCAAAAATTAAATAAAACAACCACTATCTGGAGCCCTGATATATTGTAATATGTTTCTAATCAATTACCAATCATCCCAAAGCAACTCTGAAATAAAGGTTGGACTTTTTTTTAATGTAAATCACTTAGATACTTTGTAACTGCCAAGAAAAAGAATCCTTTTTGGATTTGAAAATACAATTTTAAAAAAGTGTTACAAGAATTTTTTTTTTTATTTTAGATCGCAGAGTTTACAAAGGAATGTTCTGCATCATGGAGGGCTTTGAAAGAAGGAGAGAAAAAGCGATTCGATGACGAGTCTGCCAAAGATCGAGCTCGATATGATGCTGAAGTGAGTTACCTTGATATAATGTCAATCCAACTGACCGTTTTGACAAGTCTTTTTCGATAGATACATGGCTCTCTGGTTAAGGGGCAGTTTGTTTGAAGAGTAGCAATGCTGTCTTTACTTAGCACTGGAGGAACATTAACTCTCCAACATAATGGCAACTCTTCACATCTTGGTTGTGTTATGGTCAAGTATTGTTGGAATACACCGCCATCCTATAAATGAAATACCCTTAAGCATGGCGTTTAGCACTGATCAATCAATTTAAAAAAATGAATTGTGATGATGCTATCTGACGATTGGCTGAGAGATAAGAACTATTCATTCATTCATTGGATAAAAACCCCAGGCTTGATTTATTACAGAGCTTAATCATGTGATTTGTGTTCTATCCAGATGGCGCTGTACAAGGGGAAGAAATGTGAACCTGGTAAACCAAAGAGAGCAAAGTCTGGATACTTCTTCTTCCTCGATGATTTCAGAGTTATGATGAAGGGAAAGAACATTGACCACAAAGAAATCCTTAAAAAAGGTAAAATATCTTTCCTCCAGTTGCCTAATGAATGAATCAATCAATCCTTTATGGAATGGAAAGATGAGACTTGGACTGCTGACAATAGATGGAAAATTTCCTATTGATTTGAATACAAATTATTGATCATATTGATTTAAGAGGTGGATAATATAAGTGTGGAGTTTCTGCCATAATTGGTAACCCCAGTTTTCCACCTGTTTTCAGTTTGTCACATTTTTGTTTTAATTTGTCTACATTGATATATGCTTGTGCTTGAACTTTCAGCTGGTGAGGTGTGGAGAGGAATGTCTGATGACGACAAGAAGAAATACGAAAGGAAATCCCAGGAAGATCAGCAGAGATATGAGAGAGAAATGGTAGAGTTCAGAAAGGTAAGCTGTGTGGATTTGTCTTATTTTGCATCAGTCATGCCACAGCGTAGCTGAAATACCGCTGAATGTGGCATAAAACAATAATCAATCAATCAATCTTATTTTGCGTCAGCACTAGTAAAGTCACAGACTGGCCTAGGAGAGACTTGTCTAACGCCTGAGATGATGGTTCGGAGGGAGCTTTGTGTTGCTCTGGTGCTCTCAAACCTAAGGGGCAACATGCAGCTGATCTGTTTGTGATGACAGTATTGCATCCATAATCCATGTTGGTCGCCTTTGTTTGTTGCCTGTTGCCTGTGGCCCTTCACCCTTTGAGCTTGCATGTGTAAAATAACTTCAAGTATGACGTTTAACCCAAATCAAACAAGAAATACAATCCGGTGCTTATTCATAGAAAAATATTGCCCTTGAAAATTTTTTGCACTTGATCTGCTCGGATGAAGAATTTTTTTTCTTTTTTTTTTTCCAGAGTTACCTACTCCTACACTTTTCCAGTATTTATGATTTTTTTAGAAAATTTCACAACAAAAGAATTTAATAAAAATACAAATTCCATAGTGCATATCTGAAAAGGCAAATCACTCGCTTGATCCATCCACTCAAAAGCAAGTGGAGAGGAAGTTTTGCCTCATAACACTGTTGGAACAATGTTTCTTTTGCTCATATTAGATTAACTGCAGACAACCAGAATAGTCCCAACAAATTTTTTTGCAGAAAACTAGAATATGAAAAAAGTAAAAGTTCGGATTTTCTTCAACTTGGGTAGTCATCTCTGTATTTCTGGGATCCATGCAAGGGCTTAGGCAGAGGGATGTCCACCCATCCTTTGGACACCCTGAAGTGAACAATTGTCTCATTCGGACACCCTGTAAGAAACTATAACATGTAGGAGATAGGGAAATTGTAAAATTAAACACCCAGTTAATTAAAAAGTGAAGCAAAATGACGATTTTGGACACCATACTTTAGATTTCTGGTTAAGCCCCTGCTTCCATGTATTATTTGTTCACCATTTAACTGGAGGAAAATGAACACCGCCATCCTATAATTGAAATACCATCGTACACATTGTCAAACACCAATCAATTAATCAAGAGTTGTCACCAGATTTTTTGTTTTCTTGCTCACAGGGAGGAGCTGAGGCTGTGACCAAGATGAAGGAGGGGATTAAGAACGGAGTTCCCCCAGTAGTAGTAGAAGAAGAGGAGGACGACGACGAGGAGGATGATGATGACGATGACGAAGATGATGATGAATAGACACTTTTTTGAACATTTCATTTGATTGGTCCTTTGCTGATCTGCCCCATTGAAGTAACTAGTACTTCAGTGTTGGTCAGATATTCCTATAGAGACAGCTGATCAGAGCACACCTTATCAGTGTTATCTAGTTTAGGAAGGCCATTGCTGTATATGAAAACCCAGAGGTGTGGGTGTGGCCTCTCTGTGGGGCACCCCTCGATGGACTGTAGTTTTTAAAATTTGTGGTTCCGTCTGGATGACCTATAAACATTAGATACTTGATATATCAGTGCTGATCTTCGTGTAAAAAATAGTCTGTAGTTTGATGTCTATTTTCTCTGCCCTGTCTAACTCAATATCATTATTACCGCTCAGTTAGTTCGCTAAATATTATCATTCAAGTCCACCAGCCATTCATCTGTTGATAGCATTGACTGCGATTGTTTTTAGATTACTTTCCTGATAAAGTATATGTACACGTAATCAACTGTGGACTCTAACATATAGTCATTATTGTGCTATTTTTCGGAAGATTTGGACGTCGTCATATTTTTAGCCGTTCATGTATCATTTTCATTGAATTTGTTCATCACCATAGTTTCATCATAATCATCCAGGTCTTCCCATTATAAGCTCGTTTGCTGACCTGCAACATTTTTACTTTTTATCCCTGGTGTTTTGCCTGACAATTATAACAAGGTAATGTTATAAGAATTAATTTTTAAACCCCAGTAAGTCCATTCTTAATGTTATCTCCATTTTTAGAGGTGTGCATGTGTTTCAGTTATGAACAAGTGTGAAAATCAAAATAATTTAATTTCCTCAAGAAATTGTTATTTTATTATCAGTATTGTATAGAAATGATGATCCCACCATGTTAACGCTTGAGTATTTGAATTAAGTGTTCGTGTATGGATAAGTTATAAATATCTGATACTCTGAAGTTTTGTCCATTTTGCGTAGATCTGTACGCATCTAATTATGATCTGATTTACTGGACAGTTCTCCAAAATGTGCCATCAATTCCTTCTATATTTCCCCATGGGTAAATGGGCGATCAATTTCTCTTCGCTCGTTCCCATGGGTAGATTTTAACAATCCTAAAAGAAATGTAGTATTATGTGACCAACGACCGTAATCTCAAATTTTAAAGTGTTTTGACAAATTTTAGCGGAGATCTCCCACCAATATTTGGTCTACTTAGTCACCAAAGGTTTTATTTTCCCATACCTTTCATTCATTGGTTGTAGCATGTTGTCATTACCATTTAAATGGTTTAGTTACTGTCCCTTTCTCTAAGGTTTTGCTGTTGAATAAATAGGAATATTTGTGTTGGATTATGGTCTGCCGCCTATAGGCTGTGTTCAGTGGTATTGTTTTCTTACTACCACTGCTTACATGTTGAGAGAACTCGTCTGAAATGTAAGGAATATACATCAAGTATGTATTAAATTGTAAAATTACCTCCCCTATTTAATTAACGGCCTTTGTCTGATCATTAGTTACTCTTTACCATATCAGGTATGCTTTAAACTTTTTTATTTTGTAGTTTGTATAATGTACAGTGTTTTGCCAAGCTATTTATCATATGTTATTGGAAAAAAAAAAATGAGATAATATTCTTCAGTTGTTTATGGGATAACATTGTATGATTGATTTTTACAACTGCATTTCTATGGTCATTTTTTTCTTCTGAATTTTATTTTCAAGAATTCCATTTTAGCTCTGTTGTGTGGGGATTTTTTTACAGGGAGTTGTCATCTGAATAACTCTCCGTAGTTTTCTCATCTTGTAAGGCAGCGTGAAAGAATTTACAACATTTGAAAGGGTTTTCTGTAATGTGTTAACCCGTTAATAACAAATCTAGCGTCCAAATAGAGAATTAAAACAAACCAAACAATCGTCGGATATTATTTTTAATATAATGTTATACTATTTATATAAACTTAGCCCTGCAGTAAGTTGTAGTCCTCCTGCGTTAATAAGTTGTTAACCAAAAATAAAGTTGGTTGTGTGTGGATTACCCAGACAAGTCGACAGTATGCACGAACAGCCCTTTATCTAGAGTTGCTTTCACCTCTACCAGACTACTTTTTAGAGGGTGACAAACGATATTGCA
Source organism: Mopalia vespertina (assembly GCA_030265115.1). Classification (NCBI taxonomy): domain Eukaryota; kingdom Metazoa; phylum Mollusca; class Polyplacophora; order Chitonida; family Mopaliidae; genus Mopalia; species Mopalia vespertina. The sequence continues at coordinate 5,478 of JAQQZZ010082205.1, forward strand.
GGTTTTCTGCAAAACAGTCCCCAAAAAACTATATTAAAAAAAAATACAAATATAAACAAAATTTCTTTTGTCCTCTGTTAATTTAAAGAGAGAAATTTCACTAAATTAAAATTTTGGCAAGGTTATGACGGTGTTCAAGGTCATAGGGTCGCAGAACCCCGATGTTACTTCTGGCTTACATTTTATAGCCCAAACCGTGTGAGATGTTGACGGGTGTGTAGTTTGAAGAACTAGGAACAACTGTTGTGAATACAGCCGCGTTTGAACAATGTGAAGCTTCTATAGGACTACCTAGCTGGATTCATTTATAAAGTGGCATTGTTGATATATGATCGTCTAGATCTGATCATATCAACTCACAGTACAAATTTTTTTTCTTCTTAGGGTAATCCTTCAACGCACAATGGTGCCGTTCATTGCCGACACGTTATCCATGCCCAGCATGGATCAGACTTAAGTGTGTCGGCTTAAAGTCTGGGTCTTATTGTATTCTCTATCGATCAAATTAATTGCTCTTAGGTCCTCTTACCCAGCTCGGTTTATCTGTTTGATTTGTATTTTTGTATTTTGTTGGCATTTATTGTTTTTAAACTTGATGTACTTCCATTTTAATTCTACATTAAAAGGTTTTGAGCCAGAACAAATTGATTTGTTATCACTTAAGTCAATAATAGTATTACCGTATGATAATAAGTGTCCAAAATATTAGAGACTTTACGGTAATAAAATTTTCTTTTCAACTGGGTAAGTGCAGCAGATTGGGAAGGAACTTTATGTTGCTCTAGGAGGTTAAGGGGCAACATGAAGCCCATCTGAGTTGTCTTGAACATGTCCAGGGACATAGAGGGTGTTTCTTTTATTCATTGGGCTGGTATGCAGTCTGTATGAAATACGAGTACAGTGTTAAACCTTGACTAGCTAAAACATCCCCTGCTAAAGACTTCTTTTGAAAAATGGTTCCCACAATGCTGGTTAAATAACCTTTTTTGAGAACAGTTTCTTTCATCTGAGAGTAAACTAATGGCCAATCATATTGTTTTGTGTAATTTGGTAGAAAGCTGATATTCATGAGATATAACAAAATTTACACTAAATTTTTTAAAAAGTCCTTTAATTATTGGTTTGTTGGATGTTAACGCTGTTCTTAAGGTTATTTCACTCACATGATGGCAGCTATGGGTGCATGAAACCACGATCCACCCCACTGGTAATAAACAAATGCAGTACAATAACGGGATGCAACACAAAGACATTGTACACAGATCCCCTTCATGTTGCCCTTCAGCTCTTGAGGGCAACAGGAAGCTCCAACCAACTCGTATGGGAAAAAGCTATATTCCTAATCCATGGATTAAGTTATGTTCAAGAGACGTAAAATTATGCAACAAACACCCATATTGATTGATGAAATGCAATGCCATTATCTTGGAAGTAAATCAGTGAATTTCTGTTCAATGTATTCACTCACAACCCATGCAGATTAGAATATCGTAAAATGACGGCCATATTGTTTTGCGGAATTCGATGATGGTAGGAAGTTTTACGGTAGACCAAGTTTGAAGGAAATAATACACAGGGCAGGCATTGATTGATTTTTCATGTACAAAGTGACAAATATTATGTTTGATTGGAGTTTTACGTCATACTCAAGGGTATTTCACTTGTATGATGATGGATTGTCCACTTCATTAAAAGCTTCCTGGAAAACCCCAATTTTTTAAAAGTCCTGGAATTTCAGGAGTGAAATAACCTAGAGTAGCTCTGTTTAGATCAACTGCCTACTCATCTTTCTCTGATGCATCGCTCACAGGTTTGAGTCCGTCTGTTGACCATCCGGCATACGAGAGTCACACCATGTTGGTCTGGCTAGGGCAGTTTATACAAAGTTTCCTCTTGGGGGTTTTCCAGTGTATTTAAGAAGGCACACAGTGAAGTGGACAATCTTTCATCCTGTAAGTGAAATAGGGCCCGCGGCTGTGGCAACCTGTGCGCTTCCTAATCCTACTCCAATTTACTGTTCACAGGATAGAGTCCGTCTGTCGACCATTAGGTATATCAGTGTCACATGATGTGGCTCTGGCAGTCACGGGGGTGGTTTTTATGAGGTTTTCCACCATAATGAGGCAAGGAACAGTGTGAAGTGGACAATTTGTTGTCATAAGTGAATATCCCTTGAGTATGACGTTGCGCCCCAATCAAAGAAACAAACCATGAGTGGCCTATACCAAGACTGCTCTCATTTAGAGTTAGTTATAAAGAAAGACAAAGTCATATCAGTTAAAATATGTGTTTTATCTGGGCATAAAAATGTGACATTGTGACAGATCATATAGTGTTAATATCATACAAGTTAGATGCAGACCGCAATACACTGGACTGATAAGCCACATGTGGGCTTTAATTGGATAAACCTCTACTTATTTTACACACTGACTATTATTTCATAACAAACTAAAACAAAAGGGGCAATTCTGGAAATATGTAAATAATTTTGTTCATCAAACGGTGGACTTTAAAGTTGGCCTTTCCAAGTAAATGTACTCCTGGAATTGATAAAGAGTACCACATTTTTAAAATGGGGGAAAAACAAAATTGTGTAAGTATTATTATTATATCGATACTTTAATACATGTTTTTTTTCTTCTCTAAGGCTACACAATATATAGGAAGCAATGTCTTTATAAATAATTTATTCATGTAAAAAATAATTCCGGGCAAGTCGTGTGAATAATTGGTAGTAGAAACCACTGGGGTATATTCCTAACCAAACTTTATTGGTGGTTGCAGGTCACAAAGTTTGGTAGTTCTGTGGCAATCTCTTTAACATTAGAATATTTGTTTGATTAAAGTTTATTTATTTGTTTTTTTTAAATTTATTATTTTATCCAATGTTAGATCAACAGGATTAAATCCCAATAACAGAGAATTAGCCAGCATTGTTGTGGGAGGAAAACTGGGTAGTAAATTTACCCAGAAAACCCACAACCTTCTGCTGGTTGCTGGCATACCAACCCACAAACGGTTTGCGGAATCGAACCCGCGACCCCAGAGGTGAGGGGGATATGTGGGCCAGAAGCATACACTCTCTAGAGGGGACACTCTAGACCACTCCGCCACGGAGGCCCAACATTTTTTCATTTAACATCATTTTAACATTTATTTTGCCCATGACGGCCTGCCCACTTGGTGGGTGATGGGAAACCCACTCTGATGACACTGGCAAGAAACCTAAAGAATGACCATCATCAAATATGACGCAATACAAATGACACCACAGACGGATTAGCCTCGTGTTGCCCCTTAGCTCTGAAAGCCACAGGGCAACAGGAAGCTCCCTAATGACTGGCTACAGGATTATAAAGAGCACTCTTACAGGATAAGCAATCTAACATAATATTTCAGGATTATAAACATCATGCCGTCAAGATTCTTATTTCAACGACTGTTGTTGATTGGTCTTTGTTCACCATGAAAGGTAATTTCACTCATAGAACAGTAACAACAAAATATGAATCATTTTGCTGTGTTTAAAAGTTTATGTTCCGCCATTGCTCAAGAAAAATAGTATGACTATGGTTACAACATACTACCCTTAGCCAGAGGACACCCAAGAGTTGGTAGATAACAATTTAAAACAGATCTGAAATTCTTATATATTTAACACACAAACCACGCAAGAAAAACCAAAACAAACAAAAAAATACCTGAAACTATAAATTACCTGTTGACAACAATATTTCGATATGTTTGTTTGATTGGGGTTTCAGGCCGCACTTAAGGCTATTTCACTTATTATCATAGGACAGCGCTAATGGATGAAGGAAACCCCCCCTCGACATCGCTGGCAACAAACAATGACAAGACTTTAACAAATAAAAAACGGAAAGACATCATAAACATATCAGCTTTAGCGTGCCACACACGAGCAAATCCCCATCGGCAACTAATTGCATGAAATTTACTGTCAGCGACAGCTTTTGACACACATGGCTCGATTCTGAGTCTGCGATTCTTCCCAAATCAGCTGACATTTATTCCACGTGACTAACACATGCCAGAGAATCGCTTAAATTCCGAGAGCTCTTTCCTAACTGCCTGCCAACAACATTTGTCATAATGTTTGAACTTGTACATGAGGTTGTTCCCTGGCTGTACTGGAGAGACTGTAAAACATGGACAAGTGTGTTATTTAAAAATTAATATCATTAACAAATACACAAAACTATTAAATAAAACTATTTAACGTGGAAGACAAAGTAATTTTTTTTAAATAACATTTTACAATAACCATTTTTTAAACCTACTATGCTTACAAAAAGTACTGATTTAGTATATCATAGTAAAGTATACTTTTCCTTTATTAAAGGAGTTGATAAAGACGACAACATTTTTACGCAATATTTAAAAAATGAAAAAAAAACCCAACAAAAATAAAACAAAAAAGATCAATACAGAATACAAAAAAGTGTAAAGTTACATTTACCAATAAACAGTAACCATTTTTGTTGTGACCGTAAAAATATAACTTTTTTAATATCAATATGATAATAACTAATTAACAAACACAGTAATCAGAAATCTAAATCTAGCATGTGACCAATTCATTTCATCGCCATAAGTCTTTCGGTACATAGAATAACGAAAAATTTAAAACAACAATGAACAAAATATGGCAGTTACATTAATAGACATCGTTACTAAAAGCACCATGCAATACTCGGAAGTACAGCTATAGTTTGTTAGAATTATACTCACAAACAGACAGACAGACAGATACATGGAGCTATTATGAGCACAGAGATAAAAATAAAATCAGCAGGATTTGGAAGCAATCTACCCTTGTGAACATATATATATTGGTGTTTACCGTACAAAATACTGCACCCAGATAAAAAAGTGTCGGGTATTACGACATTATTAAAGCTCATTCGTGGCCAGGCCAGTTATAGATTTTAAAGCGTTTGGCAGCTCGTAAATCAGTGAACCCCATCGAAATACTGTAGAATTCTATTTCCAACACAAATTTTTTCTGATTTTTTTCACTGTTGAATTATCCAGTATACCAGCAGAAATTACATATGGCTGTTTGCATAGTGGCATCAGGCCATGTGTGAGAGGCCTGCTGTATTGCAGCCTGTTAGAGCTCTAGCCAATAAGAACACACAAACAGGTCAGGTGAGTACTTTCTAGTGATGCTGAAAAGGAATAAGCAAGACTGTCAAATGCACAGATTGTATCTACAAGAAGAGGGTAAGTCAAGCTTACATGTATGTATGAGATTTTTCACATTCAATCACCCTTTGCCTTGTTTTGAATCAGGCGGTCGTTTTGTATCTTAATGATTCCTCAAGGTAGAAAGAACTTGTCAAGTATGTCTAGCTCAGTCAGTAGTGTTGGGCCTTTAACCCAAAGGTCCCGGGTTGGAATCCCGGTGGAGGCAAGCAAATTTTTCTCTCTTCATTTATTCAAAATATATAAGTGTCTATAAGTTCGCCAGAAGACCATAGAAACCAAATGGGGTTGAAAAAAATGCACTATGCAGAGTTCTGACTGAAGAGTTCTAACCCCAATGACATCATCAAAAGGCCAAGATGGCTGTGCTTTTCAGCTATAATAGTTAGTTGCATATAATACTTCTTTTTACCGTTAAAAAAATAATACACAACGTTGATTTGTGGCAATGAAAACTTCAATGCAAGCTCTTTTCATTTATTAACAGTTTAATGTTCCGCTATCTATGGCTTTAAGACAAATACTAGACAGTAGCAATATCGTAAACAGTTGTAATATTCATAATGTTAGAATAACAACATAATTGAATGTGGTACTGAATGATTGGTGTTATAATCGATTGTGCTACAGATTGAATGATTGGTGTTTTGCTCTCTTCTCATTTACTGGATATCGCTCAATATCGGCATAAACAAAGCCATAATCAAACGGGACGTCTGGAAGATTTGTGAGAGGCCCTGTCCATATACAGAACATATCACCCGATTGATGGATTGGTGTTTAACGCCGTACTTAAGGCTATTTCACTTATACGACTATGTTGTATTTATGAAGATTGAACAGCAACACATCCATTATGTGAAGTGTTGTATACAATTTGCTCTGTTGGAAATTTAATGTTGCTCCATGGCTGACAGCATAAATATACTTCAATTCTTCTTCTATAAAACCCAGGGCCCAGTTCCTCAATACCAAGATAAGTCACTAATAGCAGATTATGCCACTAATCTCGGATTATAGATAGGCCTTCAATATGGTGTGAGGTCATCTAATCTAGGATTAAATTAAATAGTGCTTTTAACAACTGGCAAAAGCCAGTTAATCTTATTCATCTAAACCCCAAGACATAATCACAGTCTGCCGAGTGACGATAGTTTGCCATAAGTCTTATTTTTGTCTTAATTCATAACAAGCGAATATATATCAAAAGCTCTCAAATAATTTCAATTCAATATGTTAACAACTTTTCATCATAAGGGGAGATAATTCTGCTTTCGTCATTATTTCCAGTCAAATATAAAAACAGCTACATGTATATAGTGTGTGCATATGTATCAATATACAAATGGAATACTTTACAATTCATAAATATAAAAATAATATCACAACATAGAACATATCTTCATACAATCTGTCCAACAAATCTGACAGATTTTCCTTAAAATGAGCACTTCAACCTCAAATGACTAAAGGCATGTTAAACAACCTCAAACCAAAACACACAATCTCTCAACCCAACATAGTTTAATTCTTGTCTACATGTGGTCAAGTGAAGGTTGCAACATGAAAATTGCAATGTCATGTTTGGGTTAAAATAAATTTTGAAAAATTGCATTAACTTTCTTGTCTAATTAAATTTCTTGTCCAAATATAATTGAGAGAGTTATCTGGTGTTGAACGGTGAGTGAAATGTCTTGTAATGAGCAGAAGAGATGAATGCTGAATGCTTCTGGATTTCATGGAGATCATAACTGTGTGTTTTCAGGGTTAGTCTCGCGCTGACTGTTTCTCCTCGGTGGTAAACTTGGGGGTCGTAATGTGACACGAGCTCCACGAACAGGCAGAGAGGGCGGAGTCACGGGGCTAGATGGGGAGGGTCGAGATTGTTTCTCGGGGATAGGGGGTGCTCCTGCGGATAGTTTAGGACTCTTCATTTCACCATTCGACGCTGTGTTTTCTTCAACTGCTGCAAGCTGAGCCCCTGACTGAAAACAGAAAACCACACTGATCAAAGAGTTGAAAAAGATTTAAACGCAAACAGCTGCCTCTTTGTACAGGCATGCATGTTCAGAAGGTTAAGGCACATTCAGATATTACAATTTGTAGAAAATATATTAGGGCTATCCCATTATCGGGCATATCAGTCATGTCATGTGATCTACAATATTTCACGTAATTCACTTCACTTCCGGTGACCGTCTAAAATCTTTTAAAGTCTAGCATAAATAGAAAGTTAAAAAAGACCCAGTTCTCCCTTTCAGTCATATAGCTGAACCCTACAGCAACACAAAATACTGCTTTGAAAGATCAGTATTCAACGCAGAGCGACAGAATTTGAATGCGATCACCAGAAGTCAAGCAGAAGAGAACGAGACTTATGTGTCTTATTGCTGAGTTTTGATTAGTCCACTGCTTCTTACTTCTTGACCAATCAAAATCTACACATCTTACTGTGAGTATGCAGCTTTGATTTGTTAGTTTGTTTGTTGATTGGGGCTAAATGTCATACTCTAGGGTATTTCACTTATATGACGTCGGATTGTCCACTTCACACTGTTTGTTGCCTTATTATGGTGGAGGTATTTCACTTATATGACGACGTGCCATGACAGGACAAATACATGAGAACAACAGGACGCAATACAGACACCACAAACAGATCAGCTTTCTGTTCCCCTTTAGCTCTGAGAGCACCAGGGCAACATGAAGCTCCCTCCAACCACTCCAGAGTCAGGTTGAAACCTGGTAAAAACCACCACCACAATTGCCAGAGCCACATCATGTGACTCACTCATATACCTGATGTTACACTGATGGATTCGATCCCATGAACCATACATCAGAGTAGGATTAGTAGGAACACTCGCTAACCACTAGGCCATGCAGCTTTGAGAACATAAAAAATATTAACTTGGATTTCTATAAGCCCTGATTAACTGGACAAAAATTAACAAAATATCTTACTGTTTTGCGAGTGAGTCGAGGAAGGGATGGTGGGGTGCTGCCGTTTGTAGCGGGTGCTGGAGCACCCAATGCGGATGCCCTTGAACCTGTAACACAAACAAAATTGTGCAATAATAACTCTCCCTTGTTAAAACAATGAAACATATCAATACCAGAGATGGCCTGAGATGAGATTACACTGACAAATACAAACATAAGACATCTACATTTGTTTGGTTAGTCAACCAAAAGAGGAATTTCAGGGCTCTCGATGAATAAGATATATTCACTTAGTGATCCACCACTCTCCTTCATTTAGGTTTAGGCGAGATGTGGAGAGTTTTTAATGTTAACTCAACTAAAATTATCAATGAATTAAATTGTTCATGCGAGTAAGCCATCACTCTCCTTATTCTCAACTTGGGTGAGGACAAGGCGAGTGAGAGTGATCACTCTCTTTTCGTTTAGGTCTGAATTTGAATCAGTTTTTTGGACATATCGAAGGCTTAAAAACAGACCCGTCAAAGTCCTTTTTTGGCATTTATTTTTACTCACCCATAGGTCCAAAGAGTACAAGACCCCAGCATTTAACATTGTCAAAATTTTGTAACAAAAATCTTAAAGATGACTTTAGTAGTTGATATAATGATTTTTATAGGTTTTGGACTTGTATTTCAAAAAATATTATTTTTCGACAAAGGCGGGAATGGTTTTAAATCCTGGAGGTTTTTATTGTTTTGCCTTCGGTTGTCATACCTGTGGTTGGTCGGCGACTAGGTAAGGGAGGTGGATTGTCGCCATCTTTAGTAATGTGACCATTAGGTTCTGATCCTTGACGTTGCAGGCTAGGGGAGGGAACTTTTGGTCTAGGTCGAATACTCTCGGTAGATTTAGAGTTAGTCAGTCCTGAGCAGAAATCAAAAAGAAGATACTAATAGACAAAAAGCTGTAATAACTTCCACGAGTTTCCAAGTTATTGAACATAGAATGTGGCCTCTTGTTTTTTTTTTTCTCGTGTTGGCGATTTTTTACGGAATCTTTTATCTTATTGCAACCATAAATGTTAGAAGAAGGTATAAAGACTGAGCTGAATGAAATACAAAATTAAAAAAAACAATAAGGCCACAGTTTACAACATTACTTTCACAAACTTTCCACTATCTTTAACGAGACTAAAGGTTAAAAAAACAATTGTTTTGAGAAAGAATCAAAATGGCTACCTTTCTGAGCAGAGGCTGGTGGAACTCGGCTGGCGAGGAGATTGGAATCACTGCCATGGTTGACTGAGTGGGATATGGCACGAAGCTATCAACAAACATGGTGGGAAGAAGTTAGAAATGCAATGGGTAGCATATGAATTCATAAATTCTAGAAAAAGATTTATTTGTTTTGAGTTTAAGTGGCACCAAATTTAATGTACCGCTGATGGGTTAGAGTCTGTTGGTCGACCTCGGTTGTACTATGTTATTCCTGCATTGTCATAGGTGGTTTTCATAAGGTTTCCTCTCGTTTTTCCACTATACGTATGTAGGGCACAGTGTGAAGTGGACAATCTGTCATCTTATAATTGATTGATCAGTGTTTTACACCACATTCAGCATTATTTCAGCTATGCTGTGGCATGAACTGTCATATAATTGAAACACCCTTGAGTACGATGCTAAACCCCAATCAAACAGATTTGGATGGTGTGAACTGTTTCCATGGAAACCAGGAAGAGACTGACCGTATTTGGAGATGTATCCTCGACGAGAACAGACTGAGGTCGTGAACTGCTAGTTGATGACAGGGACGTTGTTGATAGACTGCTCTGGCTACTAGAGATACTCTGTCGATTCTGTGACACAGGTTTAGGAACTGTTTCGTAATCTGGACCATATGCCTGCAAATATAAACATGAATATCAAGTCAGTGTTAGCTTATCATCTGAGGAGCTGAATATATTATCTTATGCGCCTACGATTCTTATCGAATAAGAATGTCAGCTGATTGCAATTTTCAGTTAAGCATTGAAACGAGCGTGACATTTGTTATCAAATAATGCTGACTTGGTATTTTTTAGATTTGTTTTACAATTCTTATTCACTATGGAAAGTAAGCTAGTCATTAGAATGTAAAAATACTAAAGGGGAAGACATTTTAACAATGGCGACTGGAGGTGGGTGCAAAGCCATCATACGTTTGTAGACTTTTTTCTGAAGAACCCTTCGGTTGCTCATGGCGGCATGGACAAATATCTTTTAAGGTAACAGCTTTTCCAATTTATTTTGTTCTCGTAATTTGTATGGAAGTGTCGCACACATGAAAATACTCACAAATACCCACTCATGCACTAAGCCTTTAAAGAAACTGTTGACTAAAGTTAAGTTCATGTCTCATTGGCCAGAGATAGCCGGCTGAGTTGAGAAAAAAAATGATGAGTAAACCAAACAGAACAACCAGTTAAACCATATATGGATACAGTCCTTGATTTAAAAAATTGAAAGAAAAAAATTGCCATTTCTTACCTCAGTATAAATATCCTCTTCCTCAAAGCGTATCAGACTGATATCACCCGCTATATCTCCACTGGTTGTCGAGGAACGGTTACTTCCCGGTGGTGTGCTCGTTAATGACTGCATGCTACAACCAATCACATTCACCCATTAACTCACTCTATAATACTGAAGCCACATAAAGATTAGTTTGTTTGTTCAATTTAGGTTTAACGTTGCACTCAAGGGTATTTCACTTATATGATGACAGAATGTCCATTTCACCCTGTTCTTTCTTTTCTTAAATTCGATGGAGAACAGAGAGGAAACCTCATTAAAACCACCCCGCCATTGCCTGATGGTCGACAGACTGATTCGATCCTGTGAACAGGACATCGAAGTAGGATTAGGATTGTTTGTTTGATTGGTTTTGTTTGTTTGATTGGGGTTTTACGTCTTACTCAAGGGTATTTCACTTATATGTTGACGGACTGTCCACTTCACACTGCACCTTGCCTTATTATGGTGGAAAACCGAGAGGAAACCTCGTAAAAACCACCCCCGCGAATGCTGGAGCCACATCATGTGACTCATTCATATCCTGATGGTCTCGTCGATCCAGTGAGCGGTAAATTGGAGTAGGATAAGGAAGCGCACAAACTGACCACTTAGCCATGGCTGCAGGTCCGCATATTTAAATCTTAAGTATTTTAATAAATTTGTTTTCATGAAATATTTGGTTTGTTCATTTATTTCATAGGGGATTAATGCCACACAGTACTTAAGGTTATTTCACTCATATGATGGCGTGTCGGCCTGATGGATGAAATTGTGAAATGAGATGGAATTATGGAATGATACCCTACAAGAACCGCTCAAATATTGTTAACCAGTGTTTGATAGACTTTTTCATTTATATTTGTTTGTCTGATTGGGGTTTAACGTTGTACTCAAGTTTTCACTTATATGACAGTGTGCCAGCCCAACGGGTGAGGGTAATCACCCTGGAAACCACTGGCAACAAACAAGGACAAAAATCAGAACATCACAGACAGATCCTCTTCAGGTTGCCCCTTAGCTTCATGTGCACCAGGACAACAGGATTACAATCAGTCAGACGGTCGCATTAACAATGGTAACTATAAGATACTTAAATAGGATGACCATTTACCTGCCAGAGTTTGTATTTCCTCGAGAACTGGATGGGGAGGAGTGAACCGAGTGAGGGAAAAATGGAGAGCCGTGTTGCTGAAAAGACAAGCACAACATGGAGTGGCTGATTCATTGACAACAACAACGAGGAGATAACAACAATGAGATAACATAGAGAGGCTGATTCATTAACAACAATAAGGAGGACAAAAGATAGAGAGGCTGATTCATTAACAACAAGGAGGACATAAGATAGAGAGGCTGATTCATTAACAACAACAAGGAGGACATAAGATAGCGAGGCTGATTCATTGACAACAACAAGGAGGACATAACATAGAGAGGCTGATTCATTGACAACAACGAGGAGATAACAGAGAGAGACTGATTCAGTAACAAAAACAATGAGGAGACAACATAGAGAGACTGAATCATTAACAACAACGAGGAGATAACCTAGAGAGGCTGATTCATTAACAACAACGAGGAGGAGACAACATAGAGAGACTGATTCATTAACAACGAGGAGGAGATAACATAGAGAGGCTGATTCATTAACAACAACAATGAGGAGACAACATAGAGAGGCTGATATTTTGACAACATCAACGAGGACATAACATGAACAGTTTTAAATGATAACCGTACCACATTCCATTTGTATAAAGAAAACTTGAGCATCATTTTTACACAGGTATTGCTTATTTGGGGTATCCATTTATTAATTAATAAATACCTCATAGTGGAAATATTGTTTGTTTGAATGTGGTTTAACAATAACCAGCGTTAATTCACTCTTTGACGGCGTGCCAGCTCAATGGGTAATGGCAAAATACAAAGATGCAATACAAAGGCACCACTAATAGATTGGCTTCCTGTTGCCTTTAGCTCTGACAGCACCAGGGCGACGGGAAACTCTCTCCCAGCCACTGACATTTGTTTGTTTGAAGGGCGTTCTATGCCACACTTGGGGTTATATCACTCACATGACAGTGTGCTAGTCAAAGTGGTGGAGAAAACCTCCCATTACGTTACTGGCAAGTCTGAACAGATAACAACAAGACGGATGATCACAGACGTAAAACAAAGATGCCCTTTAGGTCTGAGACAGTGAGGAGAACAGGAAGCTATGTCTGATTGACCGAAGAAAGAGAGATACAGCTGAACTCACCGATTCTCTGACGGTCCCTTTTAAATCTTTGAAGGCCTCCTCTAATGACTTGTGGAGAGGCTGTAATGCGGTTGGGGCTATCATACCATGAAGTTTTAAACCAGTCTCTAAAAGCTGAATCTAAACACACACAAAGAAAATTTAAAAGTCATCAATTTGTTAGGTCACATTCTTGTATCACTCCCTGAAATTTAAAAAAATTGAAAGATTCCCTAACAGAGTGTCTGATTAGGGTTTTATTCATATATAGGTGATATAACCCACCCTTGATGGAACGGGAACAATTAACACAGAATACAAAACATGGTTCAAGAGTACATGGTAAGAAAAACAAATACATCTTCAGACAATGACTTACATAAAACTCTAACAAGATACAACAGTCCTTATATGAAACTTGTTGCAAGTAATTTCAAATGGAAATTTAGGAAAAAAAAAAAAAAAAAAAAAAAAAGGAGAACATTTGCAATGAGATTGAACTAATTCCAGCTTTACAGGGTTTCAAAACAACCTGATCGATATGAAACTGTCTTCGATAGGTGCAGTCAGTTGTGTAGAGTTACAGCATAGTTTCACTGAGTCATGTAGAGTTGCAGCATAGTTTCACTGAGTCATGTAGAGTTGCAGCATAGTTTCACTGAGTCGTGTAGAGTTGCAGCATAGTTTCACTGAGTCGTGTAGAGTTGCAGCA
>JAQQZZ010082216.1:0-19139 GCA_030265115.1 Mopalia vespertina
TGGTTCACTCATTATCTGTTCACCAGGTGAGTGTAACATGGTTCAGTTCACCTTTTATCCGTTTACCAGGTGAGTGAGGTCATGGTCTGGTCCACCCATTATATCTGTTCACCAGGTTAGTGAAGTCATGGTCTGGTTCACTCATTATCTGTTCACCAGGTGAGTGAGGTCATGGTCTGGTTCACTCATTATCTGTTCACCAGGTGAGTGTAACATGGTTCAGTTCACCTTTTATCCGTTTACCAGGTGAGTGATGTCATGGTCCGGTCACCCATTATCTGTTTAAAAGGTGAGTGACTTCATGGTATGGTTCACTCATTATCTGTTCACCAGGTGAGTGAAGTCATGGTCTCGTTCACTCATTATCTGTTCACTAGGTGAGTGATTTCAGGTTCATCCATTATCTGTTCACCAGGTGAGTGACGGTATGGTCCGGTTCACTCATTTTTATCCCTTGACTTCATTTAAAAATGAGCACATCATTTGCAATTCAAATAAATTTTACATCGAAATATGTAAACCAGATTTTAATTTAAGAATTAACAAATACTAAATCTTAAGGCAGTGTTAAAGGCTGTACCTAATTAAACAATACCGTTGAAATAAAACATATCCAATCTTCACCTAATTTGTATAAGACAATAGAGATTATGTTTTGACTCTTATAAAACATAAATAGGCTTTGTAAATATCTAATGCATTTATGTGTTGCTGTTTGTAACTGCACACAATTTAAAACATGAGGATAATAAGTCAGTAAATCTGGGTTGCCACCATCCATTTAAATTTCTCGAAGAACATAAATCTAATATATGTTTTTATTTTTAAGCTAACACTGAGCCCATTAAGTGGGAAAGCAATTAAGAAAAAGCTGCCATATTTTGTTTCTTGGGGAAAGATGTTAACACATGGGGTTTTGTTACAACGCAAAAATACATAATTTCTGTTGGCGGAGTCTCTAATTTTGGGTGACCAAATTTATACCTTTGGGTGACCAAGTGTCTTATTTTGGGTGCGTAAATGTCTCATTTTGGGTGACCAAATATTTACTTGTGAATGCCCAAATCGATACCTGGGTGACTAAGTCTCTCATTTTGGGTGCGTTAATATCTAATTTTGGGTGCCCAGATCTCTTATTTTGGTTGACCCGATATCCAATTTTGGATGCGCATAACTATAAGTTTGGGTCGTCAAATATCTAATTGTGAATGCCCATTCATTGATCTAGTGCTTTCTTTCAGCCCCGTCGTGTCCTCATCTTATTTCCCCTGCAAACGGCATGGTGTCCTGTCAAGCACCCTACACAGTTGGAAAGATCTGCACCCAGCGATGTCTATCAGGCTTCACGATTACATCAGGGACCACCATCAAACAGTGTCAAAGGGGAGGTCGATGGAGTGGAGTGGATCTGAAATGTTCTCCAGGTTTGTGTGCAAGAGAAAGTATGATTTGAAGAGAGCCGTTAAGCAAACAGGCAATACGTTGTGACGTGTACTTGTCCTGAGATTTGTTTGAATTGTTTGGTGTGTTATCCCCTAGTGTAGGTTGTTTTACTGGTAGCACTGTCGCCTTGATGTCCCTTAAAGAGAAGACCGAACAGACTTCTTTTAGTGACCGTAACTTCTTCACACACGACTTGAACTCCTTGGACCAGCAAGTGAGAAAATATCAATTCATGTTTGACTTATACTGAGATTCTCACTGAAGAATTTGACATGGTAAGCCGAAATCATGTAGGTATTAAAGCACGGAACAAATTAAATGTACGTAAGCACGGAAATAAGCACCGAACAATCACTGGAAAACCTAGCCAAGTACCCTGATTGGTGGATTATCCTATCAACAACGAAAAATCTGATACTCATGCCAGAGACCAAAGTCACAACTCCGAGAAACGACAAGATACGCATGTTAAGTTTCTATATTTCAGTTTATTAAACCATCATCTGTTATCCTGATGATAGTTTAATAAACCGAAATATAGTAACTTGACTTTTTTATTACTTGTTATGTTGTACAAGCGACTTCTCTTAATTATTGACCTGGCAAACTTATATGACCTGTATCCAGTTGTTCCTGATGTTGAGTACGGTTTGAAGAAAGCTACCTGGTGTTCCGAGAGCTAATGGGCAAAAGGGTGATTATCCTGTCGTTTTTGCATTCCATTCTTAAGTAGGGCGTAAAATCCCACTCAAACAAACGATTTTGAGATAGGTGTGCCCTTGTTGTTAATTTATTGGCTGATCACTTGAGATCAGCTTTGACAACTGACTCAGTTGTATACATTATTGGTTCCTTACTGATTTTGAAGAAATTATTTGAAACCCTTATTTTTTATTAATGGCAAAATACTGTTTTTAGTTGGGTCTTGTCCTGCCTTGGAGCCACCATCGAATGGGAAAGTTTTTGGATGTTCCCCTCCGTATTCAATAGGATCGGTTTGCTCACAAAGCTGTATTGACGGGTTTGATCAAACTGCAGGAAGCATCACTCGACAATGCCTTCAGTCAAAAACTTGGGGTGGAGAATCTCTGACTTGTACCAAGGGTGAGTTTATTATATATGAAACAATAAATGTGACAGATTTCTTTCTAGTATACAATTTCTAGATAATATACATGTATGTAGATTGCTGCTCGAACAAGGTCTGTATAACCAGGTAGCATTCGATTTACCAGTTTTATTTTTAGCTATGCAGATTCTACTGGCTTAGAAGAATCTGATTGGTTGACAGTGTCAAAAGTGCTTGCCACTTCAATACTTGACTTTGAGTCTAGCATAATGCGTTAAAAAAATTAATTAAACATCGTTTTTTTGCCTCCAATCACTGCTATCGACGGGATACGATATTTCTATACATTGTATTTGCTAAAGTTCATATACGCATAGTAACAATATTATGAGAAATGGGTACATTTTTGCCTATTTATTTCAGGCGTCAGTTGCCCTGCGCTAGCAGTACCAACCAATGGCAGTGTCAATGGCTGCCCAACGACGTCATTGGTCGGGAGTCTCTGTGTTCAAAGTTGTAATAATGGCCTCGTGATGACTTCCGGTTCACCTGTAAGGAAGTGTGCAGCTGACGGAAGTTGGACCGGAGAGATTTTAGTTTGTGCAAAACGTAAGTATGAAAGCTGTATGCAAATTTACTAAAATTCGGTTTGAAAGAACCCGGTCAAAAGATGTTTCATTGTAAATAAGTTATTAGAAATACCACCGTTGAGACAATTAACGGAAACAAAATCATTTGACTAAAAGAGTGGCCGTCTTATCTCCACAGTATACAGTATAGACAGCTTGTTAATAACAAGGGTCATGTTGTGTAGTGATATTCGGCTGATTGACGTAAATTGTGCTGTCGCCGTCCGGCAAATTACAGCTGTATAAATACACCTGGAGTAGGTAATGGGGTCGTACAGCTGTAGGACAACCTAATTCGTTTAAAAGTTACTTTTACATTTAGTTGTTCTAAAATCAAAATCGTTTTGATTCATATTTTTACCCACATTACACATTTACACATTTTTAATCAGCTGGAATTTTCCGTAAGTGTGTTGAAGAAAAGATCTCCGCCATATGACTATTGTAGCGAACAAAATGGCGTGGGTTTAACCCACATTTGAAGATGCTGGATGATAAGAAAATGATATAAAACGTGAAAATAGTTAGATTGGTAAGATGATTTATATAGATCAAACCTTGTATATGTTATTTTCGCAATGTGACGATTATATTTTATCAGTGAACATCACTAACAAATCCGGACGAACAGATAGACAGACAGACCTGTCAGGAAATGGAAATCCCCCATCTAAAACTGGACCAGCTATTGTGGTTCTGGGTGTGTTTGTGGGTCTACTGGTGGTGGTGGCCATCATTGTGGCTGCGGTCATCTACCGACGGAGAAGGTATAACTGTGGTTAATGCAAAAACCTACACACAAAATGCAATAATCACGTCATTATACGTATACACACTAAGTGTCTGTTTTGACGAAACTGAAAGAAAAACTTTCAGTATAACGACCGTCTTAATGTTCTTAATTAAGGAATTCAAATCAGATATATTAAATATACCGCCGTACTGAAACGTTTTTTAAAAACTTATTTAGCGGCATTATACCGCCGAATATTCCGTCAGTCATTTTCCTCACATTGGGGTGTATTCTAGTGTAGTGAAACACATGTGTTGTCAGGTGAAAGCGATATTGGAACCAGATCTGAATGTATAGCTGATGTAAACACGGGAGATGGCCTGATGCTCTAATTAAGACTGGACTTTCCTTTCAACCCAAATCCACAATATTCTTAAATATTGTTGGTTGTGTTTTTGTTTTACAGTTCATCTGGTTTGACAGCACAATCACGGGATAGGAGTGGAAGGAAGGCCTATGAACTGCAGCCAACTGACACGTATGACGACAAGAGTGTGTTCGATCGTGGTTCTGACCTAGTCAACCCCATGTATGGCGATGGAGCGGGTTTGTAACAGAAAACTATAAGGATGTTGACAAATTAAGAATGAAATGATCGACTTAAAGCTACTATGGACTCAACAACATCAGTGACTATTTGGACTTTATACGGCTCATAGGTGATATCAGAAAAACAAATATATTTTAATACCATAATGAATATTTATTATGGTATAAACGAATAAGTTATCCGAAGAACCAATACATCATTTTAATGTATAGAAAGTGTTTTTTGTAGCCTCCAAACATGTACACAACACAAAATTTGTTTTGTAATATTTTAAAATAAAGTGTATTTATTGCTTATTCAAACTATTTTATCTTATAAGATAATGATTTAATGCCTTTTAAATATCATGTTTAATATAGTTATTTGGTATGAAGCTACAAGTCTCTATCGTGTTTTTAATGTTACTGGTAATACTGGTGTGTGTACTTAAATGTTAATAAAAGATATATGTCTAATTCTGGGTGATTTCTTTTATTTAAATACCTGCTTTTCAGCTTCCTGTTGCCCCGAAGTTCTACGAGCTAAGGGGCAACAGGAAGCCGATCTGTTTTGTGATGTCTTTGTATTGCGCTCTGATTGAGCTGTATTGTCTTTAATTGTTGCCAGTGGGGTCAATGGTAGTTTTTTTAAACACGGCGTTAAACCGCAAACATTGTGGTAGAGGTACAGCTGGTTTAGTGAATATAGTGTTCACATTCTACACGTGTGTAGATGGTATTTTATGTGCTTTATCGCAACACATAAAAACACTAGATTTCTGATATTTCTTTGAAGAATAAAATTTTCACTTCGAAGAGTTATTTTGAGATAAATTTGAATTATGTGGAAGTCTAAATTACTATGGCGACAGCAGTAGAAGGCGTTATTGCATTTAACAATAGGTAAAAGAAAAGGACAAAAATGGAAAGAACACACCCTGATGTAATATATTTCACACTTTGAATAGGTTCAAACCGTCAGTACAGTTTACAAATCTTCCCCAACACTTAATACAGAATGGTTAAATACATGGGCAACTGATGACCTCTATGTTTTCAATGTGTTTGAGACGAAAGGCACTTAATTATCTCCCTTGCAATTTTTTTTACCATGATGTAAAACTCTTATATAAACTTTGGGTTAAATTAATGAGTTTTGAAGAATTTTTACGGAATATTAAAAGAGTGATCTTTACTTGACTGATTTCTGGTATTTCTAGCTTTACTTTAAGAGTTTACCTAATGACATGCATAGTAGCCACGGCAAAGGTGCAAAAGCTTTGGTCAAAATTTGCGGAGCAAATTTGCAAACGCTGTTTTTCCTGTCTGTCTACATTTCCGTTGAATAAATAGCGGTCATACATATGTTTGCCTAACAATGCTTAAAACAAGCAATACAGCCGATATTTGTTTACTTCTCCTGTAACATAAAATAATGGTTTCTTTAACGTCATTTCATTAATGTGTGAATCTAAAAAAATGGTTTTGGGTGGTGTGGCTAAACAACCCTGCCAGCAAAATCTGAAAGTTCCTTTGACCTGAGAGATAATCAATCCTAAAAAGAAAATACCAGCGTAAACGCTCTGTTAGTATATATTTATTTATATACCGACGACACTATAACACCGGCAACAACAGTCTAATAATGCCAGCGTCAATGCTATGTTCGTATAGCGATTATGCGGTAAACACCGGCAATACCTGTGGGATTTGAATGGCATTAAGGCTATGTTCGTATACCTGCGACACTTTTAACACCGGCAATACCTGTGGGATTTGAATGGCATTAAGACTCTGATCGTATACCCGCGACACTTTTAACACCGGCAATACCTGTGGGATTTTAACGGCATTACGGCTCTGTTCGTATACCCGCGATACTTTTTGTTAACCGACAGCACTGTAAAAACTTGCAACATTATTGCTATAAAACCAACGTTAACGCTGGGACCGGTTGCTCGAAGCGCTATTCAATTTAATCCACTATTAGATGACGTCACACCATGTTGTAGGTCTATCTCTAACCCGTATTAGTAGTTTAAACTGGTGTAAGCGGCTAATCGTCTTTCGAGCAACTGGCCCCTGTTCGTAAACGGACGACGTGGTTTTCAGCGGCAATACGTACCAGCGTGATTATACCAGCATCAACGCTCTTAGTACTCCGAGGACATTATAATAACGGACAACACCAGTATAATTTAACCAAGGTGTATGCTCTATTTGAACTATAAACGCCGGAAACACCAGCTTCATCATACCCTCATGAATGACCTATAAATACACCGGCGACACTGTAACCACCGGCACCACCAGTGTAATAATACCAGGGTTAAGACTCCTTTCGTATTTCAGCGACATTGAAACACCGGCAACACCAGTGTTACAGTACCAGCGGTATAGCGCTCTGTTCGTTTATCATCGAGACTGTAAATAGCATTATCCTTTTCAGTACTCTAGCCGTGTTGCTTGCAATACTGACTGTCAACATCGTCCACCGCTCCTTCGAATTCCACATTCGGTGTGACATCACGTAACCCCAAGTATGTAGACCTACGTCATTTACCGGATTCCCCATTATGCACTGTTATTAAAATACACATATCCAGCGTTAACACTTGTCCCAGTGCATTAATGAGTGTACTGGGTACACCAACCAATCAGCGGCTGTCTCTGTGTTCAAATCTATCCATCATAGTCACCGGTGGACCTTGCTAGCCAGAGACCCAGTTTGATTCTGGGAGGAGGCAAACAATTTTCCTTTTTTTTGCCTTAAAAACATGCATTTGTCATAACCGGATAATCAGAATAACAGAAGCATGAAAACACATTTAAGAATAATGTCTAAATTGAATTAAGTCACCCTGCTTCCTGGACATTTTCCTATAAGGGCAGCTTGATTTGAGCGTAGCTCGGCTGTCTAAACTAACCACCGGAAGCAGATTGCCATTTCAACAAAGGTGCCTCGTAAGCGTGTGACAGCTGATATGTCAATAAGAAGGATGGTCGACTACGGAGATTTTGACACTTTTGATAACGACTTGATCTATTTTTTTGCACGATGAGTTTGACCAAAATTATCTTAGCGTTTCGGCATCCTTCACGGAAGCTGGTCGAGAAATGCGTGATCTATTTGACAATCCATTTGATAATCCAAAAATGCAGAAAATCTTATTCGACAAACAAAGAATACTAAGAAGAGTGTCAAGCTGTTTCTATAGGCATACCCAGGATAGTACATCTATTATCATTCGTCGATGTTTTTTTTTAGCAAGAAGAGTTTTAGTAAACTCAACTTATCATGGAGTGCCATATAGACCCTTAATGTATATGATAACCATAGCAACCACAGACAGGTCAAACTATAATATACAACATGTAATCTTCTAAGGAAGTGGGCAAAAAACAAAAACATGGTTCATTTATCCTAAAGATAGACATTGTAGTTTTCTAGTTCTGTTCTGGATACGATTGAAGGCCATTTGGACGGCCAAACGGACGGACATACATTGTGTATAGAGGAACCCCCCGAAAACGGTTAATCCATAATAGCAAAAGGCACAACTACTGTTCGTTGTAAATGTGCCTACCAAGTTTGATAGGATAGCCCTTTTAGTTTTTCAGTTCTGTTCTGGAGAGGAATTAGGGCGATCCCGATTTTCATCGGGCATTACAATAATAAGTTTATCTTATAAGACAGGAAAATTATATTCAATGACAGACATAAGCCCCCGAAAGCTGAATGCAAGGTTCAAGTTTTAAATTTAATCTATTTCCACTGACGTGGACAATCATATCTGAAAGTATTAATATGGAAGTGTCTCGTACGTCATAACAAATATTCTGATGTATGAAATTCTACTCTTTAAAACAAATAGGATCAATAAAAAAGATCTCAACTTTTACCCACTGAAATTTGTCAACTAAGCACATTATATAGGGTGCAAATATAGGGTATCAATTTAGTCTATACGTGTATTCTATTTTCATTTTCTTTTTACAGAATGGAGCTAAGAAGCGATGGAACTGAAACGGATTTCCACGTAGTAACATCAGAAGAGCTTCATTCAAAAGCTTCATTCAAAAGCTCTACCCCAAAATCCCGCGAAAAGGGCTGAGTTTATGTGTATGGATCAGAATATACCACGATACAACAAGTTAAAATGTGAGATGTACGTTAAACCGTCATTAAAGAGAGTAGAAGCGAGATATCGACATTGTAAAGGATCAAGACTACAATTTTCACCTTGGGTTCAGTGGCGGATATGGAGAGAAGGGGGAACGGGGAGAGAAGGGGTAGCGGGGGGATACGGAACACAACTCCGCGCTATCGATGAGACAACTATAAGATCGCTTTGTTTATCGCTGTTCCGACTCCCTTCCTTCATAAACTTGACTGGTAGTCTTCTAAATGCCTGGGGAGGATTTTGGAAAAGTCCTTTTTGGAACCGCGATATCGGCCAAAGTACTGTAATTAAGATCTCTGTCTTCATTTTGAGACCTCGCCAAAACCCTCGACTCCTGCGGCGGCTTGGGTTTTGACTAAGTATCTAAATGGCGATAGAGGTCTTTGTAACAGAACTATATAGCTTGTCCTTTAACCTCTAAACCTCTCAACGTTTTATGGGTTATCTCAATCGAGCAAACTTCAATATGTTATAGCTCTACCTGATAAAATTGTTGGCAAACTGCAGAAGATCGCTTCTGGCCTCGCTGTGCTACGTTCTCGTTCCCACATTGCTCAGAAAGCGTATATTGTGTCGACCTAAGTTCAGAGGTTTTCCTCGGGACGTAAATTCAATGCTTTGATTAGTTGCTAGAGACACGATTAGACGCTAACACCAAACTAAATCACTGATCAGAGATAGACACTAACATTTCCTGGTAAGACAGCAATGGTGCAGGTTTATCCCAAAGTCCCAAGTCTGCGTTAAAAACCTAGAAGGTACTTGATGGTTAAAAATGCCCTATTGGGTGACGATAGGTAACAATGAATTTTTAGTATTGTGTGGCATCAAATTCTTTTCGCCACAAAGTCATAAATTTTACCGACTGTTAGGCTAGTGACGTTTGTGTTGAATCGTTAACGCATTCCAATTGGAAGTGGTATTATAACAAAGCGTCATTTAATGGCAGTGAAATATCCGTTGTATTGGCGAAGGATATCTAGGTAATTTATCTACACAAACATAATAAAGTATGATGTTATGATAATTTAATTACGGTATAATTATACGAGACTCGTACCTTTACACTTTATATTTGATTGTGTCGGCAACATTAAACTGAAACTATCCACCCCAAGCTAGAGATGCCCTAAGTTCACTGGCAAATTAAAACATGATAAAGTGACAAAACTCAGGAGTTAACCAACAGTTAACTTTAGCTTTATTTTCAACCAAGTCTTTATATATATTAATGTAACATGTGTCGTTAGAAAGCATTTGGTTACGTATCAGTGATTACTAGACTTCAGAACGGCGCGTGCTGACACATCCAGCTTCTGGGGCGCTTCAGCTCTGTCTACTGTTGGTGATAACTTGTCGACATTTTATTCAAATCATTCAAGGTATGGTAATGCTTTCTTTATTTTTTATATCATTTTTCAAACAGAAGCGTATCAATACTAGCTGTCAGTCATCAATAACGTGACGTATATATGTTGTCATAATAATATTTATATTGGAGGGGAAAAAAAGACTAGAGGGCCGAGCAAGTAAATGTACACAGGAATGTGTCTTATTCCATTTATCATGAACACCGTCATTTTGTAGACAACAGATAGTCCGAGGCTGTTACTTTAAATTCCCTACATAAATTAAAACAAATCTAGAGAAGATGGAATTTATGATCAGAAGAATAAGCGTTACGTCGAGAAGGAGTCCGATTAAGAAAATACTAAACTGAAATTTGCTATCGGATCTATGTACATCACAATTCAATGTTTTTTCGACCATGTTTATGTAGGATTATTGCAGGGTTGGCTCAATCTGTAAGCTGGATGTGTTCGAATAACAAGACATGGGGTGCATGGGAGACTAACAAGTTTGGTTTATGAAAACTAGCATTATCAATATGTTTTTCCAGGCGAAATTCTGGGAGAACTGATGGTGGTGAAAATGAGTATACCTGCCTTGTCTGATAACGTCGCGGAGAGCTACTATCAAC
This sequence comes from Mopalia vespertina, assembly GCA_030265115.1. Classification (NCBI taxonomy): domain Eukaryota; kingdom Metazoa; phylum Mollusca; class Polyplacophora; order Chitonida; family Mopaliidae; genus Mopalia; species Mopalia vespertina. The sequence goes on from JAQQZZ010082216.1 coordinate 10,628, forward strand.
AATTTCCTGGATTATACACAGTCGATGGTATTGTCTGGCATTGGAGAATGTTACCATTGGAAAACTGCGAAATGAGGGATGACGACGTTCTTGTCAGCGGCTACCCAAAATCAGGTAACAACATTAACGGCTGCATCTCATATTCAGCATTATATGTGCTATCAGTTTACCTTACTATACAGGAATTCCATCTGTCCAATATGTACATCATTGGCTGGTTGTACAGAGCAATGGTTTGTTAATGCCCTGTGTGGTGACGTTGTAAAGATGCTTTTGTATTTATTCCGAGCACAATGCCATCGAACTAGGAGTCAAACGTCGGTTTAGACTACCCGCCCACGGTCAATATGGGTTTTCAACGCTTACGCTAATTGCCTTGACCAGCTTAACGGACGTTTAATCTAACCGATGAAACTCAACGTGTTAATTACCTTATTATGGTAAACACATTCGGCTATGATCTTTAAAAATATCTCAAATAGGGTAGATCTGTTGTAAGCGTCAATGACAAATAAAACAAACATCAACGTTAATTCAAAATGTTTTCAATTCAAACCAATTTACAAGGGAGCTGCAATTAAAAAACCACATGTCAACACACAACTTTCCGGTCACAATTCGAGTCTCCATTCCTATCTCCCAATCTAGAAGAGCTCTCCTACATCATTTAATTACATCACAGGACAAGTTTAACATAGTCAACACCAACATGAACAAGATGGTTATAACATATATAACAGGTGTATACCACAGATGAAGACCAGGATATATTAACTTCCCAGTACAAAGGCTGAAAGGATCGAGACCTGGAGGATAGTCTCGGTCTTAATTAGGGATAAAAGAAATATAAAATTTATGGCGGCCTGCATCCATTTATTTCTGTACAAGTACAACATTTATTCGTGTGTTGTGCTGGGGAATAAACCAAGAACTATCGTTCATCCACTACAATGATCAAACTCGTGATATCAAACTTATGAAAAATCACCACGTTTAACATCATAACTAGAGAATCGACTAAGTATGTCCGTGAGCGTTTTCATTGTGTTGTGTGTTATTGTACTCGTGCGTAACCAAGTGTATCATGCGCGTGTACTCCATTATAAATGATTGATATGCTTGTCACAGAACTGGATTCGTCCCATCTAATCTGTACAATGGCCTGTGACGTATTTTTGCAGTTTATATGTGAAGACCACAGGGGGAAAAGACAGTAGTCACACAAGTGAATGTTGCGATGACCCTCTTAGCTATGAGCTCAGAGCATAAACCTCCCCTCACGCATACTGTTGTGACCAAAAACGACCGTAGTCCTTAAATAGCAATGTCTGAACATAATATACCCCTCTTAAAATTACAGAGTTTTAAAGTTAAAAATCTCATTTTCTGCAAATCGCTTTTGTGTGACTACGGTCCATTTTCCCCTGTGGTCCTCATGTGTTTGTCACAGATCCGGATTCCTCTCGTTGCATTTGTAGTCATCCGTGACGTATTTATGTTGCTTATGTGTTTGCCATAGATACAAGTTAGTCTCGTCCCATCTGTATGTGTAATAGTGCATGAACCATTTATGCTGTTTATATGTGTTCGTCAACGATCCGGATAAGTCTTGCCTTATCTGTATGTCTAATCATCTGTGACGTATTTAGGCTGTTTAATTGTTGCCACAGGACCGGATTCGTCTCGTCTCATCTGCATGTGTAATGCTATGTGACGTATTTATATTGTTTATATGTGTTTGTCACAGGCTCGGATTTGTCTCGTCTCATCTGCATGTGTAATCATCTGTGACGTATTTATATGTGTTTGTCACAGACCCATATTCGTCTCGTCTCATCTGCATGTGTTATGCTATGTGACGTTTTTATATTGTTTATATGTGTTTGTCACAGAACCGTATTCGTCTCGTTTCATCTGCATGTGTAATGCTATGTGACGTGTTTATATGGGTTTGTCACAGACCCGGATTTGTCTCGTCTCATCTGCATGTGTAATCATCTGTGACGTATTTATGCTGTTTATGTGTTTGTCACAGAACCGTATTCGTCTCGTCTCATGTGTATGTGACCTCACTTTTTGTGACGGACACTTTTCAGTTTTTCATATGAATGCACGCAGATTACCGAAACATTATGAAGAAATACCAGGCTTACTTTATTATCTTCATCATGATTACACAGTACTAGGGTTTTCGGAAAGTTGGCTTCATCCTCATACTGAACATCTTTATCAAGTCCCTGTCTATACTTCCTTTTCATTGTCTGGATCATCTAAACAAGGGATGGGGGTATTCTTTACGTTAGTAGTAGTGTCAAATCGTGTTATATTAGGGAAGATTGATCAAATACAGATGAAGGCGGCTGCGAATCATTGCTTTTAAATTATTCAATAAAACACTATGTATATAGTAGGAATAATATATCGCCCACAAGGACAAGACATGCATCTCTTCATTCATTACGTATCTGATGGCCTCCTTAAAATTCCTAAAAATCGTAAATGAATTTTGCTTGGTGATTTAAATATCGAGTTGTTTTAAATTCATAACAATCATCCATCAAATCAGTTCCTTAATCAAATGAAATGTAAATGTTTTTCCCCCGCATAACTAAACCCAAAAACAGCAACCGTCATCGATAACAAATTCACAAATTTTCTGTGGTTAGTACATGTTAAGTAACATAAAACTACTTCTGCGGTTCTTGACAGAATATATATGTCATCATTAAAACACATATCTTACATAATCACTGATCCATTAGCATACATCATTAATCTGTCATTCCATGGAGGCGTCTTCCCTAATTCATATAATATCGCAAAATAAAACACATATTTAAATCTGGTAACAATCAACTTTTATAAAAAATTATAGACCCATCTCTGTTTCATTTTTGTCTAGTGAAATAATAGAACGATTAATTGTGATACGGTTGTAGGTCATCTGGACAATAACAATATTATATCATGTCACCAATATGGCTTCAGGGCCCATTTATTCTGAAAACTACTTTATAGCATTATTTCATTTTTCGATTTGCCCTAAGCTTTTGACCCAGTAGGTCATATTATTTTATTTCTTAAATTACAGCGGAAAGGTTTTCAGAATCATTGGAATCAAAATAACATATCTGACACAACTCAAACAATTTCGTTTAATGCCATTTATTATCCACCACTCCTATTAATTTTGACGTTCCCCAAGGCTCTATATTTGGTCCAATTGTCTTTTTAATTTATATAAATTAAATCATAACATCCTCTTCCTTACTCCATTCACTATTTTTGCTGACGACACATCAATTTGCTATTCATCTGAAAACATTAACGCTGCATCAACAATCATGAATCAGGAACTCATTAACATACAGCATTGGTTATCAGCAAATCGTTTCTCAAGACATTCTCAATACCAATGCTGTTTTGCTCTAGGTCAACAAAGCCTTATCTTTAGGAGAGAAAAGCTCTCGTTGGAAGTCTTGTATGATTCAGGAGGGCAAGCTACAATTTTGTTTGAACAACTTGCGACAGAGCTACCTAATCTCATATAAAGATATAGAAAGCCAGCCATTGTATACATTTGGATTGGGACGTGTGACTTGTCTATTATTAGTTCAAAACAAAATACAGTGCTATTGCGAAGCTTGTGTGCTGTGTCAGTGAATGACTTCTTTGAGGAGTTGATGAGGGCAAGAGATTTAATCTTCTAAAAAAACTGGTTTGTTTAATTCATTAGCTAACAAAGCGGTGTTGACGCAGGCAAAGAAATTCATCGTCAGATAGACTTGATAAATTTCCAAATTCATGTTTTAAATAAATATATCGGTAGAAACACATTGAATTTTCAAACAGATTTGATCCATAACAGAAAACACGAATATCCAAGTGTAATTTTGATCTATTGTTTGATGGTGTTCATCCGGTGGAACTACTAGCCAACAAGTGGAACAACGGGACATATTGGGCGAGTTCTAAATAACTATAGTATCTACACATTGCCGTAGATCCTCAAGAACTGCATACACTGTAAATCTACAGTGAAAAGTGCTGGCAGTATTGTGACCAGTACTTTTCACTGTAAATTCACATACATGTGCTGTAAAAGTTGACAATGTTAATTTACAGTGAAAAGTATTGGCAATTTTAAGACCAGTACTTTTCACTCTACAATCACATGCAATTCGGTTTGTATTTTACATCTGAAATATTGGCACATATACAGAAGAAACCACTGTAAATTAATCATCGAGTCTATGGCAAATAAACTGCCTTCTTCTGCAATTTTACTACCCACTTGAAAGTAGAAATGCTGTTATAATTGCTGTGGTGTAACCGCTAAAACTATTGTAACTTAATTGCCCACTTCCGTTATTGGACTATTCATTTCATAGTACACTAACACTTAAAACTGCTGTGGTATAATAGCTAAAATCACTGTAGATCAATTGCCTCAACAGTTGTTTTTACTGTCAGTTCATTGTTGAAATGCACCCAAAACTTCTGTAGTCCGTGGTATATAAACGGCCTTCTTCTGTAATTTTACTGGCGGACGGACAGTAGACAAAGGCTGTGGTGTAACAGCTAAAACCATGGCAATCTAACTGACCCCTACCTTTTAACAGTCTGTCTTTAGTTGCTATTCACATAAAACTGCTGCGGTATTACAGCTTAAACGGTTGTAAATTAACCGTCTCTCAAGTTTCATCAACTGTCGGTTTCATTGTAGATTTGAACCAAAAAGCCGTTGCGGTATTGTAGCTACAAGACACAGCTCTTCAAAAGTTCCGATTTGTGTTGCCCCTGTGCTCAGAGAGCACTAAGGTCATATCAGGGTCACACTTCTAAAACTAGACCACTAAAACTCATTAAGACATACTAACCAGTACAGTACAATAGGTTTTTTTTACAATAGATTTTATGACATTGCACATTATAAAGAAATTAGTAAGAATTAAAAAAAAATGACAGTTTTGTCGGTTTTTTTCCTTGACAGTATTTCTGGTTTGTAATAAGATGATAACTGGCGTTGAATATTTGGAATTAAATTGTGGAGTGTTCACATTATTTGCCTTTCTGATAACAGAAGGATGCAGTTTTTTCTAAATCAGAACACAAAGCCAACTAATAATAAATGACTGATTTTTCAAATAAATGCTAATGTAATGCTTCGTGATAACTTTATCACCACATGCAAAATACATCTGATTATTCTTATTTATCTGGAGATGAAAGTTTATCTCCTAACAAAAGCGTTAATTACGAATGGAAGAAATTTAAACATAACAATTCCAACAAAAAATTCAGTTGTTTATAGGTTTTAGTGTATTATATTGGACTGAAATTGATCATTAATCGAAGCAGCTGTTCGTTTCCAACACAAGCTTTAATATATGAACAATGTACATGTTTAAACAAAGCTACTTTAAGTACTTGTGATTACACTCATTTAATATGCATTATATTTGCAACAACTACGTTATCGAACGCAATCACAACAGACTTATTTGAAACATGGAAAATAGCTTCCTCTGGTTAAGAAACAGATGGGATTGCATTTAACCTAATTTCGCAAACCAATATGGCCGTCACTCAAATTCAGATGTAAACTTCAAACTTCGCTTTTTTCTGTTAGATCTGATTTTATTTCTTCAAGCTTTGCAAAACAATATGGTCGACATTGCATATTGCACCAACACGGGGATAAACACCATAACTTCTACTCTTTGAAGGAAAAAAACCGTTCTTAAACGTAACTAGGAAAAGGTGATTAAGCTGGGATTATGATAATTGTTTTCAAAATAAACCTTTAGATTGCTACTCAGCTTGTTATACTATTAGTCATAAATGAACGAATCATTAACCTCACCTTATCATCAACAAATACTTTACCTATTATTGAAGACCTTTCCATTCGCTGCAGTGTTGGCACCAAACCTCCTCCCTCGCACCAAATTTATGTTTAACATCGCAATCTAGTGTTTCTCACTTTGTTTTTCATATTGTCGACTTCTCATTACACTTAACTTAAACACGGTGGAAAACAGGGAGTAACCCTCATTATAAAAGGCACCCCCACTATTACGTGAGCCACATCGTGTGACGATCATTATTTGAACACTTTGAAAATCGTTCTACAAAGAGGAATGAAAAAATGTAAAAAATGAAAAATCAAATTCCATGCAAGAAATTGCCTGAACGGAGTGATTGCATTTTCAGCCACCCAGAGCTCTAGAGTAGACCTATGGGGTCCCTGGATCCCCGACTATGGGCAGGCCCAAGGGTAGCCAAACTAAGCCACAGAACCAACACAAGCACTAAGGTGTCTCAACAAATCAATCAGCAACTAGATCCAATCAGCATTGTAAGGTCTGTCAACCTCCATGTTATTCACCAGCAGGCTAGCAATAAATAATATACACCAATTTTAACAGAAGGACAACACCCGGAAATCACAGAATCTGACTGACATACATCGAGTTATTGAGTAAGCTTCTGCAGACATTTGTTCTGTTCACAACTTGGGAGGATACGTTGCCTCTATTATGAGACCCGCATGGTTCGGATTCTTCATATACCACGTCTAAAGCACACTGATAAATTCCATAGAAGTGGAAAATATTTTAACATTTTGTAACTTTAAAAAATAAATTGTTTTAGCAACGGTTATTTTCAAAATTGGATAACAATAAATCATGTAATAGAAGTCATTGTCTTGAGTACGTTTTGCTTAAGGTTTCATTTTGAAGTGACAACATGGAATAAATTTATAATTTGACGTCCTGGGCATTTGATGTCCTCTATTAAAAATTTATGATTAGTATTTGGGTTACCGGTAGTTCATTAGGTCTTTTGCAAAACAAAAACAACACAAACAACAACATCATAAATTTATGCATATATTTCAAAAACCTTTTGCATTTCACATATAAATAAAAAAAATTAGTTTCAAGGTTGTTAGAGCTACATGACTTACAGGTGGTTTGACGAAAGGTTTTGGTGACACCCTCCCCGCCCCCCTCTCTTCATGCAGTTCAAAATGAACATGTCGTTGAGGACGATTGTAATTTCACTGCTGGGCATTACGCCTAGATATTTGCACAGGTAATAAAATGCCAAACTACTGTACAAATGGCCATTGTTGTATCTGCTGGTATTATTGTAACTAGGGAACCACTGGACCGGGGAAATAGTTTACATGATTTTGAATGGTGGAAATGAAACTATAGCCAATCAGAAGAAGATCAGACGGCGAATCCAGATGAAGACAGATTTGCGACATTAGCACAACAATCTTCCCCAAGAGTCTTACTGACGCACAATCACACACCGAGTCCAAAACAGATGAAACAGTTTAAGGTGAGAGGTTGTATTGTGCTGTTGACTATACCGTTGGTCGTATCGGAGGCTTTCTACAGCATCGCTCTGGTCACACCTAAACTGGATTAATTTATATAACATCAACCAATGTTTTATGTAGTTACGTCACACATAAGTCTTGTCAACTCATTATGTAATAGATAACAAAATCAAAGTTTGCTGGATATGGCAAGCCGTTTATCACTTCTACCTATATTCTACATATGTTGAATTCTATTCCACTTATTTAAATTCTTTTCCACATATGTAAAATAAAGTAATTTATACGTGAAAAAGAATTTCACATATGTGAAAAAGAATTCAACATATGTGGAAAAGAATTTCACTTATGTAAAAAAGAATTCAACAGATGTAAAATTACCTTAATTCAACATATATGGAAATCTTTTTCACTTATGTAAAATAAAAAGGTGAGGGGAACTCTTTAGTAGATATGTGAAATAAAAGCATCCAAGACCTCAATTACAGACTTCTCCCTCCCAGCCTGTATTTAGCGGCAATATAAATTTGCTAAAAAAGTACGATCTGATCAGACGCACATCCACCCTCTGCGTTTCCCTAACGTTTGTTATTTTCTAGCGAAGATTAAATCAGGGTAACTACATTTGTTGTATAGGCCTACAATTGCGACCGATTCTGTAGTGAGCATAACTACGTCTCGTTCGTCGGGAAAATTAAATGATGTAGACTACAATAAAAATTACTGAATAAGAATAAACCCTTCGCCTGATAGAATATTCACTCTTTATTTGTCACCGTAATTGGCATTTTTCGTAATAGAATGTATGGTTTTGTGTTTCAACCATTGTTGGCTGTAAATATAAGCGAGTGTTCGACTTTTGGCAGTCTGCACTCAATGACCTATATATATCATAGGTCATTTTCTGCTCTTTGCTTTGTTGTTGTTGTAATCTCGCTGCAGGCCAGTGCAGGGCGACCATTTCCTGATCAACTATCTCGACTTATGAGTGTGATCTGCTGAGGCTAAACTTGCACACCATGTGGAGTATATTTCTATCGTGTTTGCATTTGTCTTGAAAGTCTACACAAGACGATAGGAGCACAAACGAAGGTTGGATACGCTCCCTTGCTATGGGGAGAAATCATTTATCAGTTTTTTGATAAGTGGAACTCT
>JAQQZZ010082227.1:0-14220 GCA_030265115.1 Mopalia vespertina
GTAATTGTTTCTATTTTATCTTAAATGTTTGCGATCGCTAGGTCTAAAATATTTATGTGCACAGTTATGGTCACACAACAACATCTTAGCAACACATTTGAACATGTCCGCTTTGCTCAGGGTAGATTTCCGGAAGTGACATGCCATACAAATCTGAAGGATTTGAACTTTGACATACTGCACTTTATTTTGTTTTCGAAACGTCGTTTACTTAAAATATTTATGATTGCAACTATACAATTGCATAATAACCAATTGTTATAACACGTGACTTAGTATGGGTGCTCCTATTGCGGGTTTACATGGAGACGTTACATGTTAATTGTTTGTTATACACATTGAGTGTGGAACAAATCCGATCAAAGGCATACCTTCTTCAATGAATAGACAAGTATCAACATAACACAGAACAAAATTACAGGGAGCAAAGGATGAGTATGATGACTAGAATAAAATAAAACTTTATAGATTACCATACTCTTTTACCATTGGATGGGGTTTGACTACATATACACATTAATGATGATACTTCTGATTCCCCTCCAGGATCAAGGCAAGGAATAAAGATATTGACTGCAAAAAAACTGTTAATTGATCAAACATCATCCATGAAACCGTCGGGTTTAACGATTTCCAAGAATGATAAGATCAACGATTTAACATTTGTTATCTTTCTGACAAGTTCTCTTAACAAGGCTGATGATGCACTTACATTGAGTTACAATATATTACATATTTCGTTTATATCGATGATGTAACATTGAATACTTCAGAAAAACTTCGTCCTCTTTTTTCTGGATTAGATACGAAAAGAAGAATCCAATATATCTTTAATACCATACAGTGTGTTGGTATAAATCAATTGTTCTGCGAGGGATAAAGCACCAGAACTTTGTTGAGTTTTTCTTGGTTGCGTCGCTTTTGTAAACTTGATACAATATATGCTCTCCATTATTACATGGTTCTTGTCCTAATAAATACTTAGTCTTGGAAGAACAAATATTTTCGTTATCTCAATCCAATTTTTGCCTCTATAGACTGAGGAACTCCTACAGAACACTTATCGAGTCCATCACTGTAGCTGATGCTGGTATAGCTTTTCGTAGGTGTAATCAACATTCAGCGAAATGTAATAAATTCTGTTTACGTTAAATATTGATATAAACTTTGACCCTTAGCAACTCGATCATTCTTTATTACGTGACAATAATCTGATAAGCATGTATTTTTAAGCGGATAAAAGCGAAAGTCATATTGGCTTATGTGTCAGCGATGATAGATTTGAAAAATGTATGCAAGTTTATAGAGATAAGGCACAAGTGTAACTTCATGCAGTGAGCCATACAACATTACCTCAATTTCAATTCATTAATTTATTTATTAGAATGTTAAAGTTAAAAAAAATTAAACATCAGCAATAACAGGTTTATTACAAGAATGGAATGTATTCGGAGAACGATATTCTCGCATGGTTCATTACAGAAATCAAATGGTGGTTGAATACAGGCCAACACAAATAGTTCATGGAACACTTCAATTCAAATTGTAACACAGACACTTAGTTTTAAATGTGATAGTTATTATTAAAAGCAGCGCCACTCATCTATTGGAATTAATTATTCGTCTTTGATTTGTAGTCAGGTGGAACAGAGCTGAAGCATACAGGCGAGGGGGTTGGCAGGCGACAGTCATATCTGTGACACACGTACATTTATGAAAATTTTGGTTTCTTGCATTGCCCACTCTAAAACATCTTTTCCATCATAATCTATTCACATTAAAACTCCAAATCTAACTTTCCTTTGCTCCTCACGACCTTTACCTACAATTGCATAGCACGTTATTTAAGAATAAATCGAAAAAGTATTGAACAATGGAAGAAAAACGAAAAGATAAACATGACAAAACTAAGAACATATAAAAGTTTCTTATCGAATTTATAGAAGATGACGTTCCATTTCATTAACGCGTCTTGCTCGACCATTTTAGAAACGTAAGACATTTTTTGACATTTCATCTGAAAGGTTTGCGGTCGCTAAGTATAAAGTATTTATTTAAGCTATTAAACACTCGACAGTATATTAGCAACAAATATCACGTCCTCTTCACATATAATTAATGACATGACGTGTCCAGCAATCGTCTTTTAATTAGCTAATATTCCTGTATTAATATTGATAAATATATCTACCAATAAACCAAGGATAACCACATATCATAACAAATTCTAGAGTTGAAGAAACACATGTTCTAACAATTGTTTTTTAGCATTTTCTCATTTAATTAAAAATTTCCAATAATAAATACTAGCTACCATGTATTATACGCCTTCAAAACGGTTTCAATAATTAACCTAGGTTTGTTTTTAACTGAACAAATTATACTCAATAATTCTATATTTTTGGGATAGAACAAGCCCTTTTGGGGCTTTATTCCCACCATGCTATTTATAAATTGTTCTCTTAATGCATTGTATATATATTATGGTGAATAAAAAATATCAAATAGAAAGCAGTCGACAACTACATTGAAAATATTATATATTCCGTCTATGTCAAATGATGTGATTTCAAGCAAACTGTGCCCAATATGTTTGGTTTATATAAGAAATGATGAAGCCAATATAGCTTTTACAGCATATATTGTTAGAACAACACGAAGACAACGAACACAACAGCGACAACAACAAAAAAACAAACTAACAACTAAAAGCCGTTTGGGGGTATGGGACCATATTAGAAACCAAACTATATATCTCGTTTTCATGCAATCACCTGCTCTTTTCTGACCACAGTCTGATTCGTCCTAAAAGCTCGAACCCTGTCATACCTTTGCTCTCTAAGGCTGCAGTCTTAACAATTTCTGAGATCTGTTATGGTCGTGTGAATTCAGCAGTTAAGAGCGACTCTGTTAAAATCATTTCTAAAGCAATAAAACATCCGTCAAATGTGCTAAATATGCTCACAGGTGCATGATGCTATTTGGTTTCACATCACACGTTCTGCTAACTCTGCTATACTCCGTATCGTACTGATACAATACTACACAACCGGGTCAATTAATACTTTTCACCAGAAATGAGTGAGATATTAGTTGGCTTTGTTGTTCTATTAGCAACAGCTTTTTAGAATTGACCCCATTCTTTTTTATCCTTTCCTTCATTCCTCAGCCATCAGGGGGGACTGGAGGAACTTAAACATTATGTTTCCAGCCATCAGGTGGGACTGGAGGAACTCAAACATTATGTTTCCAGCCATCAGGGGGGACTGGAGGAACTCAAACATTATGTTTCCAGCCATCAGGGGGGACTGGAGGAACTTAAACATTATGTTTCCAGCCATCAGGGGGGACTGGAGGAACTTAAACATTATGTTTCCAGCCATCAGGTGGGACTGGAGGAACTTAAACATTATGTTTCCAGCCATCAGGGGGGACTGGAGGAACTTAAACATTATGTTTCCAGCCATCAGGGGGGACTGGAGGAACTTAAACATTATGTTTCCAGTACATGGCAGGATGAATACATTAATAATATATATAAAATATACTATATATGTGTGTACTTAATGAAATAGAATGAATACAGTGACCTAATGCTAAATAAACTGTTACGTTGAAATGCTCAAAGTGTATCTCTAAACAATGATTATACCATTACAATGACACACGCTTCTATTCAAACATTCAAACATATATAACTAGTTACAGCGTCAAAGCCTCATAGAACTGTACATTGTAGGAGTTATTTACAAATTGTTGCCAGGATTGTAAATAATTGTCGTTAAACCTATCCTCTGATGATTCCATTAAAAGGTGCCTATTTGGAGTAGTCTCATTTAGCCACACATAATTAAAGTCAGCCTTTTCCAGTGTATATTTAATAGAAAGGATCCACTGTGACTTGGGATTAAACTGGAACATTAATTTGTGCAAATTAGCTGAGGTTTTATTCTCACCTTCTATTAAACAAGTTCAACCAAATTGAAATCGTGCGGAGTTGAATCTTGATTAAAAGGGTTAAGGCACCAGTTTTGTCAGAAATCATGTAATTAGATGTTCATCCGCGCGAACACGGGGCCTTTTTATTTATTTATTTTGAGATGCCTTGGTTTCCTCTTCGAAAATGCTATACTCGTTGTTTGACTCGGGTTTCCAATTTATACAATATTTAGAGAACGCAATCAATGGCAGTTGCTAGTTTTCTGCAGATTCTGATTACAATACAGAGTCAACTCCGTATATCAGTCCAGCAAATTCAAATAAATACCCACATCTCCTTACGAAAGATCGAACATACTTTGCTAAACAATCATGACTTTTATTTTGGATATACAGCTGTAAATTATTAAGCTAAATGGAGCCATTGCTCGCCAACAGTAGTCATTACGGATTGCTCGCGCCACCTAACATCATTCAGGAAAGAGGCCACCAGTCCAAATAGTCGACCACTGAATGGCGTTAAGCTTGCTACAGTGAGTTGGTGTTGGTTTGTGACAGACCTGTTGGTTTACTTTGACAGCACTTGGTTTTTCTGAATAGAGACTAACGATTGAAGTGGACCAAGAGGCAAGACTGTACTGACTCACAACTATGTTAACCGGGTCGACAAACATGTTTATATCGTTCATTCCTTGCCGAATAATTATTTTTTGATATATAAACGTAACTAAAAATATTATTTTGCGAAAAACAAACGAACATTTAACTTTAAAATTATCCTGAACTTGTTAAAATAGGATGTTCTTTTACACAGTTTCTGCAATATGTAAGTATGTGAGGATGAGCTAACACACCCGAGGGAAATCAACTAGTCGGGATCTCGTGGCAACCAATATTTCTTTACTTGGATGTGTTATTCGGCAGATATCTACCGGATTGTCTCATTGTATGAATTTCAATTAAAATCGTGTATAGGATAAAGGTTTTATTTCAAGACTGGAAGATTTTTTCTCTTTGCAAAGTGTAGAAGTAGGTCATTTAGACCAGCTCTTCATGACAGACACATAGCTTTATTACAACACGGCTAACGAATATATAATTTGCTATAAAACGTTCCCAGTAATTGACAAGGCAAGTTACTATAATTGACAGTTTTATATCTCATCTCCGTTTTTTGGGAACTGATTTAGGATTTTTTTGATCCGTCTTCAATTTTCCAGTGGAGCTTTTCTTGGACTGATGTGGGATTTTTTGTTCCATCTGTTCTTCGCGAAACAGCGTATTCATTATAGTGATTTCAGATTTCATAGACAATTATATATTTATTTTAAATCAGGCATGAACTCCATTGAATCCAGTTTATGGTCTTGTTAACCAGGATTGGACGAGTTCTATAAACGTCAAATCGTCAACCCAATTCAATGCTGACTATCATAGATTGAATTATCTAAGAAACAAACATTTTAAATGTCATAACAGATATGATCGAAGGCTTCTCAAAGCCAGACTGAGTTGTCGTTGTGCAATAATACTAGTAACATACTGTTTTAGCAACTCTTAAATTGTAGATGAAGGTTTGGTGTATTTTTTTGTCATGGCACCATACAAACAGTTTTATTTACCATCAAACCACTCCTCAGTGGGTATTACTGTGGTATTGTATATACCCTGCTCTCTATACTTTATTTACAAAGCCGACTCTACATGTCGATCCTGCGCATCCCCCCAAAACACTGTTTTTCGTTATAATCGCGTTCCACATACGACGTTTCCTTCAAGTATCAGAATAGTATAGGACATTCACCGAATAGGACTGCCTGATAGACAGGTTCTCGGTAAATATAAGATATATACATGTAACTGTTTAAATGAGATCTCATCATTCACAATTTAACATGTCTGAATGATATTTAGTTGCCAGACACAATTCAATGGTGTCTATTCAGACCTGTGCCACAGGCAGCATACGAGAAACGGTAGAAACAGAATCGCGCAAATCTGTGGAACATATTAGAATTTAAGTCCAATTACCAATCAACAGAGTACACAATCCTATTTGCTTCCAAATAACTTAACCTCTCATAATGATGCAGTACCCATAAAGCGTGCTAGACACAAGTTCTTGGAATTGACCCCAAGAAGTCATTGTTGACCACTATGGTGGTCCTCGCGGTTTCTTGGCTCGCCTAACGTCATTCATTAAAACAGCCACGAGTCAAAATAGTCGAACAGTCTAAATGGGAAATCGGATGCTGTAAAGCTGTACAGCGAATTGTCATTCGGTTTGTGACAGTCATTTCGTTTTACTTTGAAATCACTTGTTTTGTCTGAATATAGACTAATAAATAGAGATTAACGATTGGAATTTATAAGGAGACACAACTGTACAGACTCCAAACAATCTTAATCGGGTTACTGTCGTATAGAACCCATTTTGGGGTTTGATATCGTTTATTCCAAGCCGATTAATTATTGAACTACAGATGGAGTTCAAAGAAGATTCGGAAAGATTCTGCGATCTTATAATGATAGTTGAATCCGCCATGGCAGCATGACAGAGCTAAAATCATTCTCCAATTTAAACAGGTGGCCAATCTCCTAACCAAAGTGTGGACAGTCGCCAAGCTTAGTTAGAGTTTTCTCCACATCGATTATAGGCAAATGTTCTATGGTAGAAATAATAGATGTGTCAATGTCAATTCTTAGAATCAGATCAATGTATTTTATTTATGCTCGCAAATTATTTCCAGTCACGCAGCATTCCTTTATAGAAAAAAGTACATTCCCAGTTTAGCTACTCTCACATAGTTCCAACGGCTGTCTGGATTGGGTGTTACGCCTCATTATACGTCTCGCAAAGGGGCTATTGTCGTACGAGTGTTTCGTGTCTGATGTTATCCTGATATATGATCCATCAATCGCAAGCTAATTGAGTCTACCATAATTCCGTATTTTATTAAAGCTACACGTAGTCATACTAAGAAACACATGCGTTTTCCCTTTTCTGATTATTGGATTTTCGTACGTCATCAAAAATCATTAGATTTATATATGTCACAAATTGTTTTAATAAGGCTGTACCGATACATATATTGTCTACAATATATAAGTCGGTGAAGTTGAGTTAACACACCCGAGGGAAATCAGCTAATCAGGATATATTTGGAACCAATGTTTCTTTAATCGGGTGTGGTATTAAACGGACATCGACATCGGACATCGGCAAACACACGCTGTCATAAAGCAAAGAGGTCACAAACATACAGTTTTCATGTTGCCCATAAGCTCTGAGAGCACCAGGGCAATACGAAGCTTTCTCCCAAAAGCAACTACAATAATTTCAGGATTCGCTCCATATCACTCATGACAATTGCTGATATAGTCCAGTATGTGAGCCTGTTGTCCTATGCGAGGTGATGCTGGAGATTTATAAACCGGTAAAGGACTGTCGTTTTCATTTAAGTATTAAGGCATGTGTTGAAAGAATGTGCCTCACCGTATAAAGTTAATCGTCACGTCGATAAATTTAGCACCCCATTCGAAACCGATTAACTTAACCGACGTTTAATCGTCCTTCAAAATTGGCTTCACATTTACTTTGAAATTATTAACGCAATTGGATCCACCCATCTGAGTGTGTAAGAATAGAGTTAGTCCGGATATCAATTACGGTGGGGTTCATCATCGACATCTTTAAATTAATATATAATGTGAAAAACTATTTTTGCATCTGACCTTTTCGTCAATAACGGAGACTGAATGAAGTCCGTCAGGACCTGCTACTATTAACAGATGTTGTGTTCCTGTTCCGTCACATACAATCACATTAGAGTTATCAGTGTCCTAGGGAAAGACGTCTGAAGGTGGACGAAGAAGGAATTTTCTTCCAGTGACAACGATTTTTATCTCAACATAAGATCTTATTTTAAAATAGGTTAGGAACGGATGAAGTTTGTCTGTTAGTTTAATTCATCTTGACATTGTAATAAATTAGCCGTCATCTTCATTCCAGTCTGATTGACTAAAGTCAGCATTTCTGAGCTAAGAAAATTATTTGCGCAGTAAATTATATCTGAAGGAAGAAAACATAAAGAAATGATATATTTTCCAATTTTCTCTGAAACTTGACCTAATGAACATCGATGGCTTTGGCGTGTTCAATACCCTATTGGTTGTTTACACTGGTTGGTTAAACTGGTTCTAAAGAGTCGTCCGTTAATTTAAAACTGATTGATGAGGATTCTTGGAGTTCATCAACAAGAACTCATCCTGGCCGGCTTTTTTATAACTCTAATGCCACATGTTTCGTTATAGAAAAAAACTGTTTCCCCCCCAGTCGATGGAGACTGCTATTAAAGAAATTCAGTAACAATCTACATCCTGAAATTACCTCACCTCCAACTCATGCTATTAAAATGTTACAATTGAGTAAATAGACGTCTGCGCAGCAATGTTACCAAGGTTCTTTGATGGTATTTAACAAACAACTCCAATATCCACAGATATCTTGATATATTAAAATACATGTTGAAGGTTTCTTTGTGTCGGATTCCTTCTTTGTTGAGGATATGCATTATTTACATTCATAAAATTGTCAGAAATTTTGAATTTTTCTAAACTTTTACAATGCCATGGATTTATTATACACGCCTATAAGAGTGGCTGATATAGGTAGACCTATTCGTATATTAAATAGGGATACATCAAATGGTTTAGATCAATTCAATTTATTGAAGGTAAAAGTAAACCGATACCTCATTTTGTTAAGGTATTTAGTAATTTGTTCTGTCCAGGATGTTCGACTGGTTTTGTTTGATTGATTGGGGTTAAACGTCGCGCTCAGGGATACTTCATTTATTTGACGACGGACTGCCATTGTCACACTGTCCCTTGGTGAAAAATGTTGGTTTTGTTGAAGAATCGTCTTGTTATTCCCGAATGGTTTAAAAACCTATGCAACAAATACAGCCCTATTTTTAGTTCTACGTATTGTAAACAGAGAGCACAAAGCTAATTGTATGTAGGATCAAATCTGATAAACATGTATTTGATCTAAAGAATATAATAAACGTCACTAATCGTAGTAAAGGATCCGTTGCATACACATGTTTGATGATTGCTTGAGTTCGAAATGCTTGTATAAATGGGCCTCGTTCTTTACTGATATCAATTAAAATCTTATAAATCACCTAGAGGTAATGTTGCTCGCTGTGCCAATTGTATGACTGTACATTTCACTAGGTTAACCCAAAGGGTCTCTCTAGTGTCGTGATATAGTATGCTGCAACAACAGACTGTAATACACGATTACAATGTTACAACAACACTTACTCTACTTAACTCGCATGGTGTAATAGCACACCTAGCAGACACTGTAATAAATACTGTCATAGCTGAGTACAGAATCAACTGTTACATTTTACTTTTACTAAATTACGGCATCAATGTCTATACACACATATCTTAAACTTGGTCCTTTGTCATATTCACTTTCCTACATGCATTGTACTGCTTGTAAATAGCTATGTACTTGATTTGATGTCTATATCGGGAAAGCAAACATACGATGTGTTTAAAATAGAACAACTCTCTCAATTACTATGACTTTAAATATATAGAGACTAATTTATTTATTAAATCTAATTTTTCTATCATGTAACAGTGGCTGCTTTGTATCAGTTGTAGACAGACGGTTTGGATTTGGTAGTATTGAAGCTTGCACAGAAATGTTTCATGCTCATCAAGCCAAACTACCAACCGAAGCATCAGTTGTGTGGAATCTAGTCAATGTTTGTGCTGGATTTGTTTGTCTTCATGAGCTATCATTATATTTATTTTGTGTGTAGCCGGACGATAGCTTCTTGGCTGTCTCCCCAATTTCCCGCTCCCATTAATCAAGATTCGGATGGTAGCTCGATACTCAATAGAATTCAAAAGAAAATTAACCTCGATAATAAGTTCTGAATGAATGTAAATTAAAGCAAGTTGAAGGAAATAATAATTTTGAAAATGTATGTGAATAATTTTGTTAGACTATCGTTGTATCTTATTTTTCTCTTTT
Source organism: Mopalia vespertina (assembly GCA_030265115.1). Classification (NCBI taxonomy): domain Eukaryota; kingdom Metazoa; phylum Mollusca; class Polyplacophora; order Chitonida; family Mopaliidae; genus Mopalia; species Mopalia vespertina. The sequence goes on from JAQQZZ010082227.1 coordinate 10,001, forward strand.
AGTTCTAAATGACGACGTTTATTATAATAAATTCTTGCTCGCAGAGTCGCTGTTCTAATGCTTGATGTTTATGTTCTTAATGTTTTCACGTCTGCTGCTTTATCTAGCAATGTATCCATCGTTTGGGTAAATGGCTTACATTTAAAACCTCAAAAGGACGTGATGAGTTCACCTGAATTGCTATCACTTCTTGTTGTATCCTTAATAAAATTGATATAAGAATGTTGGTAAACCTGTGATAATTGAACGTGTTTGAATAACTTATATTCATCCAAATAACCTTTACTACGACAGAAATATATAGTCATTAGGGACTTAGCTATCCTATTTAAATTAGAAGCAGACTTCAATTGGTATATATCATAATTGTAGTATAAACAGTTACGGTTTATTAAATAATAGCATAAACAGGATTAATCAATCTCATTATACGGAAAGGACAGATAAACATGACAAAATACAATAATGTGCTCAAGTTTTCAATCAATCATTCGATCCAGTTAACACATCTTGCTCATTAGTCTTCACAATGTAATTGTTTCTATTTTATCTTAAATGTTTGCGATCGCTAGGTCTAAAATATTTATGTGCACAGTTATGGTCACACATCAGCATCTTAGCAACACATGTTAACATGACCTCTTTGCTCAGGGTTCATTTCCGGAAGTGACATGCCATACAAATCTGAAGGATTTGAACTTTGGCACACTGCACTTAATATTCGTTTTCTTCAAATATTTCTGAAGCCAATTACAACAGCAAAATAATCAAGGTTTATTACACGGGGTTTAGCATGTGTGCTCCCAGTGTGGGGTCAAATGGAAGCGTTCTATGCTATTTGTTTGTTATGTATTATAGATGTGGAACAAATCCGGTCAAAGACTTACTTTCTTCAATGAATAGACAAGCATCATAAATAACAAACAACAAATATACAGCCAGCGAGCAATGAGTTAAGTTATATGGTGCGGGTAACTCAGGTCCTCGTTGACAACTGTCCTATTCCCTTGTGCTGAAATAGTACTGATACTTCTCATTAAATTGTCAGAGAAAGGCCAGGATATTGTTATTTGACAATTTATATTTGTGCGAAAAAGCAATTAATAATTCAAATGTTTTCGTCAATATGACATATATTTAGCATTCTAGGGAATTCATTGACATTGTAATCCATCAGGATGTATGACAGTGTGTACCCAATTAGCACAGATAACAGACGGGTGGTAATCGAATTACGCGAATATCAGAGGTAGACTACAGACACATATAACAGTCGGCAATATGAATGTGTTATGGACCATGTTTGCTGATTATTCAAAGTTCTGTTCCATCTGTTATTGCACTACTTTTAACAAATGTAAATCCAACGAAACTTTTTCACCACATACGACACACTGTAAAATTTTATCAACGCACAAGACACACTAGGAAATGTATCACCATACACGACACAATGTGTAATGTATCACCACACACAACACTGTGAAATGTATCACCATACACGACACACTGTGAAATGTATCACCCACCATACACGACATATTGTGAAATGTATTACCATAGGCCTAAACGACACACTAAGAAGTTTTCGATTGTTCTGAGCACATCACCCGGTGAAATGTATCACTACACACGACACACTTCGAAATGTATCACCACACAGGACACACTGTGAAATGTATCATCCCACACGACAAACTGTGAACTGTTTCACCACACACGACCCACTGTGAAATGTATCACCACATACGACATACTGTGAACTGTATCGCCACACACGAAACACTGTGAAATGTATCACCACATACGACATACTGTGAAATGTATCGCCACAAACGGCACACTGTGAAATGTATCACCACATACGACATACTGTGAACTGTATCACCACACACGAAACACGGTGAAATGTATCACCACATACGACATACTGTGAACTGTATCGCCACACACGATACACTGTGAAATGTATCACCACACACGATACACTGTGAAATGTATCACCACTCACGACACACGAGAAATTATCGACTGTACTGAGCACTTCACCCTGTGTAATGTATCGCCACACACGACACACTGTGAAATGTATCACCACACATGCCATACTGTGAACTGTATCGCCACACACGAAACATTGTGAAATGTATCACCACACACGAAACACTGTGAAATGTATCGCCACACACGACACACGAGAAATTCTCGACTGTACTGAGCACATCACCCTGTGAACTGTATCGCCATACACGAAACACTGTGAAATGTATCACCACACATGCCACACTGTGAAATGTATCACCACATACGACATACTGTGAAATTTATCACCACACACGAAACACTGTGAAATGTATCACCACATACGACATACTGTGAACTGTATCGCCACACATAATACACTGTGAAATGTATCACCACACACGATACACTGTGAAATGTATCGCCACACACGACACACGAGAAATTCTCGACTGTACTGAGCACATGACCCTGTGAACTGTATCGACATACACGAAACACTGTGAAATGTATCACCACACATGCCATACTGTGAAATGTATCACCACACACGGCACACTAGAAAATTCACGAAGGTACTGAGCATATCACCCAGGATGTCATACGGTCAACACAATTTTGATATTCATTTTATAAAAATCAAGGAATAAACGTAACCCGCGTTGTGTATAGTTTCCAAAGTTTCCATCTGATTTTCGCTAAGAACATAATATATATTCCTAGATTAGATTTGCGCATTCGACAGCCAATATTATTTGGGTGTTTGGGTAATGTGAACATTAGGTGTAATCTGGGATTAAAATATACCCTGTAATTAAACAGGCGTACGGCGAACAAAATGCACAACTTTGGTGAATACTGATCATCTATCACTGTCGCGCTTACTGTGGTATCAGCGTAACGAGTATTGCGCGTGGTTTAGTCGATGGCCAATGACGTCACTGATAACACGACAAACACAAGAGGTCACGAAACAAAGAGGTCACAAACAGACAGTTTTCAGAGCACCAGGGAGCACCAGGGAAACACGAAGTTCTCTCCCAAACGCAACTAATAATTTCAGATATCATTCCAGGCCACTCATAACAATTGCTGATAGAAAGCCCAGAGTACAATGTGAGGTTGTTGCCCTGTGCGAATTGGTTTATAAACCGACAAAGGACTCGCTTTTTTAGTATTTAGGCATGTGTTGAAAGAAAGTGTCTCAACATATCAAGTTAATTGTCACATCGGTAAATTTGGCACCCCATTCGAAACCGATTAACTTTACCGACGTTTATTCGTCCTCCAAAATTGGCTTCATATCTACTTGGAAATTATTAATGCGAGTGGAAGCACACATTGGACCCATCTGAGTGTGTAGGAATAGAGTTAGTCCGGATATTAATTTCGGCGGAGTTCATCATCGACGTCTTTAAATTAATATATAATGGGGAAAACTATTTTTGGATCTGACCTTTTCTTCAATAACGGAGGCCTGAATGAAGTCTGTCGGGATCTGGTACTACTGACAGATGCTGTGTTCCTGTTCCGTCTTAAAGGACAAAAAAAAAGAACACATAATGTCACATTAGTGTTATCGTGGCATAGGGAAAGACGTCTGAAGGTGGATGAAGACGGAATTTGCCTGCAGTACCATACATTTTTAACTGAACATTTTATTTCTAAAATAGGTTATTGAGACGGATGTAGTTTGTCTCTTTTGATTGACTTCATCTTGACATTGTAATAATTGACATTGTAATAATTGACATTGTAATGCCCATTCTGCATGAAATCAGACCTTAATTAGCTCCGTTTAGAAATTAATTTACTTTCGATGCCGGCTAAATACAGCATTTCCATGGTTAGAACATTATGTACACTGTAAACTATATATCAGAATTAATTAAAGACACTATTAATCCTATTGACTGGTCCTTACATATAACGGTCTTTTTGATCTTCATGTAAACTCGCACACATATCCCCTTATTTTCGGCATAGATTTATTAGTAACATAGTAACTTTATTTACTATTTCTTTTTATCGCTGATGGTTCAGGAACAGTTCAGCCTACACCTTGGTCATATCACTCATTTGGACTAGCTTACTTTCCACACGCTGCCTCGGTAGAATTATGTTGTAAACGATTCAATGTCGTACTCTTTTGTTTTAATTCAGAAGGAGAACAAGGTTAGTTGTCAGTACAGCAAACA
>JAQQZZ010082238.1:0-19137 GCA_030265115.1 Mopalia vespertina
ATTCACCCTTGTATAAATCACCGATACTCACCTGATATTCACCCTTGTATAAATCACCGATACTCACCTGATATTCACCCTTGTATAAATCACCGATACTCACCTGATATTCACCCTTGTATAAATCACCGATACTCACCTGATATTCACCCTTGTATAAATCACCGATACTCACCTGATATTCACCCTTGTATAAATCACCGATACTCACCTGATATTCACCCTTGTATAAATCACCGATACTCACCTGATATTCATCCTTGTATAAATCACCGATATTCACCTGATATTCATCCTTGTATAAATCACCGATACTCACCTGATATTCACCCTTGGTTCAATCATTGATACTCATCTGATATTCACCCTTGTATCTATCACCTATATCCACCTGATGTTCACCCTTGTGTCAATCCCCGATTCAAATCTGATATTCACCCTTGTGAATCAATCTTCGATACCCACCCGATAGTCACCCTGACATCAATCACCGATACTCACCAGATATTCATCATTGTATCAATCACCAATACTCACCTGATATTCGCCCTTGTATCAATCATCGATACCCACCTGATAGCCACCCTGACATCAATCACCGATACTCACCTGGCATTCACCATTGTATCAATCACCAATACTCACTTGATATTCACCCTTGTATCAATCATCGATACCCACCTAATAGTCACCCTGACATCAATCACCGATACTCACCTGACAGACACCCTTATGTCAATCACCGATACTCACTTGACATTCACCATTGTATCAATCACCAATACTCACCTGATATCCACCCTTGTATCAATCACTGATACTCACCTGATATTCACCCTTGTATCAATCACCCATACCACCTGATAGCCACACTTGTTTCAATCATCGATACTCACCTGATAGCCACACTTGTTTCAATCACCGATACCCACCTAATATCCACACTTGTTTCAATCACCCATACCACCTGATAGGCACACTTGTTTCAATCACCCTTACTAACCTGATAGCCACACTTGTCTCAATCACCCATACTCACCTGATAGCCACACTTGTATCAATCACCGATACTCACCTAATATTCACCCTTGTTTCAATCACCCATACTCACCTGATAGCCACACTAGTATCAATCACCGATACCACCTAATATCCACACTTGTTTCAATCACCCATACCACCTGATAGCCACACTTGTTTCAATCACCGATACTCACCTAATATTCACCCTTGTATCAATCACCGATACTCACCTGATAGCCACACTTGTTTCAATCACCCATACCACCTGATAGCCACACTTGTATCAATCACCGATACTCACCTGTTAATTTAGCGATGATAATATTGTGGAGCTCGCTGAGTTTAGGGAACGTCGGTTTGATAAAATCTGCCGAGATCATGGCAGAGATCGCATTCAGGTTGGAAGAAAGTGTGCTGAAATTAAAACACAATTAAAATAACAAGCATTCCGTATACATGTAGCTGACACTAACTCATGGTATAACATGTGGAATTTGCGAAACCAGTATTTTAAAAGAATGAATCTGACTAACTCAACTAAAAAATCTCTGATAATATTAAACCCTTTTATAGAATCACGAGATATGGCATCTGATTCATATTATTATAGCCGTTTGACGAATCGTGGACCAACCGTTTCAAACTGTGAAACTATTTTCCACATATGTGAAATTCTTTTTCACATATTTAAAATAAATGACTTTATTTTACATACATGTATGTGAAAAATAACTTCACATACGTGAAAAAGAATTCAACATATGTGAAAAATAATTCGACATATGTAAAATAAACATTAATTCAACTTATGTGGAAATCTTTTTCACTGATGTAAAATAAATAGGGGAGTGGAACTCTTTTGTAGATATGTGAAATAAAAGCGTCCGAGACCTCAATTACAGACTTCTCCCTCACAGCCTGTATTTAGCGACAATTAATTTGCTCAAAAAGTACAATCTGATCAGAAGCAGATCCACCCTCTGCGTTTCGTAAAGCATATGTTATTTTCTAGCGAAGAATAAATCAGAGAAACTACATTTGTTTTATAGGCCTACAATTGCGACCGATACTGTAGTGAGCATTACTACGTCTGATTCTTCGGGAAAATAAAATGATGAAGACTACCATAAAAATACTGAATAAAAATAAACCCGTCGCCTAATTTAATATTCACTCTTTATTTGTCACCGTAATTGGCATTTTTCGTAATAGAATGTATGGTTTTGTGTTTCAGCCGTTGTTGGCTGTAAATATATGCAAATGTTCGAATTTTGGCAGTCTGCGCTCAATGACCTATACATAACACAGGCCATTGTCTGCGCTTTGTTTTGTTGTTGTTGTAATATCGCTGCAGATCATTCCCTAATTAACTGTCTCGACTTAAGGAGTGTGCCCTGCTGAGGCTAAAATTGCACAGCATGTAGAATATATTCCTACCGTCTTTGCATTCGTCTTGAAAGTCTACACAAGACGATATGAGCACAAACGAAGGTTGAATACGCTCCCTTGCTATGGGGAGAAATCATTTATAACTTTTTGAAGAAGTGGAGCTCTTTTGTACATATGTAAAATACAAGTTTATTTTCCATAAGTGAAATTCTTTTTCACATATGTGAAATAGTTAGGTTTTTGTGTTTTATTTTACTTACGTAAAATAGAATTTCACATATGTTGAAAATAATGTTACATATGTTGAAAATAATTCTACATATGTAAAATACATTTTTATTTTACATGTGTGAAATTGATTTTTACATAGTCAAAATCTTTTTAAGATAAGTAAAAAAGAATTCTGCGTAAGTAAAATAAAAGCAAAACTAATTCGACATAATTATGTAGAATAAAGGTAGAAGTGATAAAACGGCTTGCCATACACCTTTCATAAGATTTCTACTGAAATATCACTTGGTAAAAACACATTTACGTAAAAACATCCAGGCCATCAGAAATTTAATAAAATTATGAGTAATAAAAGTTGGGCTTAACACGTACAACTTCCAATATATAATGGGCAGTTTGGAGCATCCATTGGATATTTCTGCAACTGCATAGGGCATCTTGCTTCTATGGTTAATCTGCGAATCAAACATAAAACATAGTGTTATAATCGATGTGGCATTACCCATTGAGAGGGATAGAATGGCATCCTGAAAGTAAATACACTTTGCTTACTGTGACCACTTGGATAATTGGCGCTAAAATAGCCAGACTCGGGCCATAATTGTATAAAATCTTACAGGACAATTGTTGTAAATTACAGAAAATTCAATTACTTCAGTGCAATAATTTTAGCCGTTTTCTTTTTCTACTGCGACTCATTAGTCTGCTGTCGGAAATATTAGCTTCACTGTCCACTTACACGACAGTTCGATTTAATTAGAAAACGACACTTGGTCGCAGAAAACGAGAAAGCTAAATGCGGCTCAATGGTTGTCGTTTCATGAACACCATAACACATCAGATTTCGGAGATTTTAGAACAAAACACAAATCAGAGATCTTAGTTAGTAGCATTTAAAAGAGCACCATGTTTATTTGGTTGAGCTTTCGCTATCTCATGGGCAATTAGGACTAACCATTGATGTTTGTCCAATTGAATGAAATGAAATTTCACTAATGCAGGTTGTATTGAGCTTGAGACGAGAAACAGCCTCTTACCTCCGAGACAGATACACCCGACCATCATAGCGTATCCGGATGAAGAAGTTGGGCAAAGTAATGTTGTGTTGACGAGATTTTTTGCCGTTCAAGAAATAAGTGTTCGGGCTCCATATTTTCTTGAGTATCTGCTGGCTTAAAGTTATTTCCGAAACATTGGGAAAATAAAACTGCAGGCGAGTATCACTCCAGAACTGTCGGAAATAGCACTGCATTGAATAATCCTGGAAGGGAAACAAATTATTAAAGAAAAACTTGAGTAGTAAAAAACTATATTATGTGTAATATTTGTTACTGCTTGTAGTGATAACTGAAGTGCAAGAGAATTCCGACACCAGTGTTTGCAAATCCCTTTCTTGATTCTTCTGTGATTAAAAATACCATTTTGACTAACAGTTAACTGAGGGGCATGTCTATAAAGCTCCAGGCATGTTCATTGAGCCATGTGCTGAGTTATATCGTCTTTCCCAGCATGCTATTTGGAGAGGGGGTTTTAATTCGAGTTAGTATAACAAGGAATGGTTATTACTAAGAGACAGGGGTAGCAAAACACTGTTATCCCCAGCTTCCTAAGGTTACTCCAATATTGTTGAGTCAAACAAATCACGCATTGTTAACGAACGAACAGCTTTCCCATGGCATAGCTGTGTAAAATAGCAAAAAGCGTTAATTCTAGTTCCCTTGCAAGAAAAAATCAACGCGGCTTAAAATAATAAGAGGATGCTCTTTCGTGGAGTATTTCTATATAAATGTAAATGCGCCATCAGTCCATCACCGGTTGCAGTTCGCGGTGGTTTATAGGTCACGCAAGGCAAAACCAATACATAAATTCACCGCCTCGTCGACCCAACTCAAATAGGCTGAATTTGCTGGTTTCCTATAGGCGAGCCAGGAATGATCGTATTCGTTCTGTATTTTATTTGAGACATTATGTTGGACACAGTTGATGAAGACCATAGCTAGATGATAACGGTTAGTTTCTCTGGAAGAACTAGTGATTACTCCTGGAGAAGTTCTCGATGGGCTTTGGCATTGTGTCAGAGAAATCCCTAGAGACTCTTCTCAGGATATCTGTTAGTGATCAGAATCGACATTAACTCTTTACAAAGCCATACGGGACATGCGTTCCAAATCAATTATACAACAATTAATGTGCAGCACTACAAAAAGGAGCAAAGGTTCATCTAAATTGTCAGATTTCGGACAAACACATACAACGCTATTTTGGTTAAATGCAAATTTGTTTAAGCTATCGATATTGCTGACTACTATGCGAGAAAATAGTCATTTAACAGTCCACCATGCATTTGCAACATTTTGGGCTGTTTTGTTGCATTTTAATATTAATAATTTCCCGACGAACTAGCACCCAAAATCATTCATAAACTTTGATCAGCAAAAAAGCCACTCGATGTCTGTTGTGACACTGTACTACAAAGATTGATCTTTCGAGTGGTTGAATTGAGACATTAGAACTTGGTATGCTTGCGCAAATAATGAGCTTGTCTGATTGCTTTCCAGTTGAACATTTTGTTCGCGAAATGGCACAAAGGTGTTTGCCCCAAGCCACACTTAACAGTCCCGTAGCCGTTCAATAAACTACTCGTTGCTGAACGCCCTTTCCGCAAACTTCGTTGCCAGGCTAACTGATATAATTAAAACTTTCTCGGTACCATTAAAGTGACGAAATGTCAAAGGTGTGATTAGGCCAAGAACCAACACATTATTTGCGCGAACATCATTTGATTTCTGCGCTTGTATATACATCAAAGCTGATTTAGAGATCAAATAAATGTCCCACATATACATGTATGGTAATTGCATAGCATACTTATGAACGAAACAAACCCACAAACACTTTCGCAAAGAAGAGAAGTTTTAAAAAACTGACGATTGTCACATTCTGTTTATATGTGTTTGAAACCTACAGCAAATCATACAAAATTTAAAACAAAAATACAATAGACAATCCTTGATAAACTGTTGTGGTGTCTTATATTCTGCAGGGAATACGATATTTTCGATCAGTGGTGTTTGAACAGCTGTGGTATTATATTATTATCGATCAAATCTAAAGTAAATACTATATGTCTGGATCAATACACCTTGTGTATGGTATCATCAGCTAATTTACTGTTTCAAAGTATAAATAAATGATACCGAATATACGGCGAGTTGAGCATTGCGTCAGCTGAATAGGACGAAACACTAAATTAACACCGAACCTCGGTAGCATGGTAAATAACAATTTTTTTTATACATATCACATAAATATTTGTTTTTGTTTATTTGTTTATTTGTTTATTTGTTATCTATATAAATGACCCAATGCAGTTAGCACATTAAGGTCTCAGATGACTTTCATTTTATGATACCATTTACTGGGCGTTCAGTTTCGTCTCCTGTGTATTTTGGTCAACTGGTGGGAGATGAAAGGGTTTTACAAAGATTAATTAACATTCCGATGACTTATACGATGCATTATTAATGCAGACGATGAAACGGTCAACTGAGTAAGAAAGAGCGCAAAGCCAAGAGGCAAATCTCAGCGAAGCAGCGGGAGGATAAATGACCGATGTCTAGGTGTGAAACATGAGGGTTCTGTAGGGTATCTGATTACAGCCGAATCACACTGGACCGTCCAAGACACTAATCAGTCTCACATACTGATATATAATTCTTACGAATCCATTTAACTTAATTAACAGCTTAGATGGTTGAACGATCCAGACTAAGGATAACCGTACCGCGCTACGGGTTTACACGGAAGAAATGGAAACTCTTACCGGCGTATTTATTTAGAAAGATCATCGCACTGTTTTGACTAGCAGTCACTAAACTGGTTGGACGCTTAACTGCAATATTCATTGGAAACTTATGACACAAATTTCTGACGTAGTTAACGTGTTGACTATTTGTCTTGAAGTGATGCTGTTTGAAATATGCGAAATCATGTGGATTCGGAATATTCTCCATCAATTCATTTGAACTATGAATACCAATCAAGACACGAATAAATTAATAAAATGTATTTATGAACGCCGTTGTTGTAATCTGAGAATATCAAATCCTTCTCCTTTTCGTGGAAAATTAAAGTGGAAGTTAATTTCACAAGCCAAATTGGTGTGCGTTGTAAAACTACGATAAAGTGTGAAAATTGTTAGTGACACATCATGTGTGTTATTCACTGTGATTATGTTTGATTGTGTGGTAGTCAGTTGTCGAAGAACTAATTAATCTTCCTATTTTGTGGGGGAAACAGTTCCAGAAGAGAATGAGCTGTCATCAGTAGCAGAATGTTTGTCACAATCATTTCTCGTGGAAGAAAGGCGATCGTGACCTCGTGTAATCGCCATGAACTGTCATCAGTAGCAGAATGTTTGTCACAATCATTTCTCGTGGAAGATAGGCGATCGTGACCTCGTGTAATCGCCATCCGCTCAACCAATAGCATTTTTTCAATATAAGCCAGGAGATGGGCTCTTCTCTTTTTTTGCGTGTATATTCTTGTAGTTATAAAGCAGATTTTTTAGGTTTAATTTTCTAGAGTATATTCAAAATTGCATAGTTTATTTTATTGTCTACATATATCAATTTTCTCTATCCTTTAAGGATTAGTGTGTTTACTGAACTGTAAAAGTATCAAACTGTGATCTGTCGGGCGAATTCTTTAAAACAGTCAGCATGTAGTGGTTACGTCTAACAATTTACATAGAAGCACTTAACTTAACCTGTTCTTTGGATAGCTGCCACTTAAGGACTTCTTAGTGCAACTGTGGCACCTAGTGTCGGAGTAGTATAAATACTTGAATTGTTAGTTATTAGAACTACAAACTCAGTCAGAGATAAGTAGAAGGAGCGAAGCCAGTACGGATGGACTGGAAATGTACACAGCAACATGTAGAGCTAAGTAATTTTGTTTGTAAATAGTTTGTATATAATTTTTTTTTATGGCAATGTGTTATTATGTTTAGTAATTGGTTAAGGTTTCATCATGTATTTGTATTTCCCTCTTTCATTATTTAAACTATATGAGTTTTATCTACGGAACTGATCACATATTTGTATCTTTGTTTACCTTTGTGTAATTAAACTAGGAAAAAGATCACGGATCTCTATGAGTAAATCTGGGTAACTCTGGGTTCAATTTGGGTCTTTTTTAATATATGCACAAAGCTTCCACTAATTAGTCATAGAGAATTGCATAATGTGGCATTACGACCTAGTCATAATATTGTCATTGATCGAGTTTCAGTCAATATCGTGGTAATATGTAAGCCTATTGTTTCAAGTAAATGTCGACAATTTTTTTTACAATTTTGAACAGCGTTTATGAAGATTGAGCATTTTTCTATAATTAATATATAGGCATGTATGCATGTTTTCTCGGGAGGGGTGGGGAGAGGCAAATGCCCCCCTTGGCCCCCTGTGATGCCGCCACTAGGTGCGACATGTATTTCCTACTCAGCAGCATGATGACCCCACTGCAGCCATGTTCTTATCAGCACCCAAATCAAAGGCAACCGTGGCGTGCTGACATGATTCGCGGTAGTCCAATAACAAACTGGGAATTCAATGAAAAACTGTATCATCCATGAGTCACTTTTATAGGTATGTAGAGCAAGTATGGACAACTATGCATGTGAACTACAATAAATCTATGAATGGCAGCTTGATGGAGCCACAGAGTGGGTCACCTGGTAGATTGAGAGCATGTTTCCGACGCCATACAATTAGATAGATGTACCAGGACAGGTGTTGTTCAAAACTGATTTAGATTTCCCCAATGGGTTAAAATTACCGGTGTGATCTCACACATGTACCTTTGCTGTGTGTACAGTTTGAAGTTTTGTAACGAACAGCTATTGTGTCTTGTTGCACTAACACCAAGGCGCAATTCGTATGACCAACAGTAACAAAATGATTTTCAGGAAGAAAAAGAGAATATTCATCGAAATCAGTCATTTTACCAAAGGCTTTGTTTTGCAGTAGACAAAATAAGACCGATAAATCTAAACTATAGTATTTTGCCATGGTGCCGTTCTTGCTTTAGAATAAAATTTAAAGAAACCGCCAAAACGCAAAAACCCATCAAAGCCTATATCAGAACTAAAAGGATTATTTTCAGACAGTTATATGTATACACGTACTTCAGTATGTAGACTTCGTTTTTCAGCAGGTTAAAAAATAACTACGCTTCAACGTCATTAATCATTTATGTTTTTTTTTGTATGGAAGCCCAGTCTAGCATACATAATTTATGATGAAGACGTGATGTATTTGTCTTGCACTTCTTCTAGAAAGAAACACTAATTGTCAGCATGGGGTCTAAAGTACTAGAGCAGTACAGAAAATGGATAGATGGTAACCACTATTTAATCTGTAATAGTATTGTCAATAACCGCAATGAATGTAATTAAAATATCTTGATAGTTATCAACTCGCATTTATAATTTCCTATAACGTCCCCTGGATGCAGGAGCTCATGTTTGATAGCTAATACAAACATATGAAATCCAGTTTGTTGTTGTCTTTCCAATCTATCAGTGTTGATTATGGTAATAAAAACGTTGGAAAATCCGAAATTATGAGGTATTGGATAGCACAATCTAACTGTAATCGTTCGCTTTGTTAAACAGTAATACACAGAGTAGAAATGAATTATTAAATGGCATAAATCTGTTAGTGGAAAGATTGATGTTTCGCGATAAAAGTCTAAAAAGGGCTTGGATGCTTCGAACCAATGGTACTCTATTTAGATTGATTGATGGTACCGAGTTACTCAAGCGGAAGGATACATTTATTTTAAAACGTAAAGTGATTTTAGGTGTTTTTTTGTCCCGATGTTAAGGATGTGTGTGTTTTCCGTCTCTTCTGGTTCAGTTTATGTACAAATATACCCTAAGTAAAAACTCGCGATTATTTGTTACTATAAAATTAAATTATTAACTGCGTGGTCAATTCAATATCGACAATGCATGATAATTGTTTAATTAGACCATTACGTTAATGAGTTATAGGCATCAGTCTTTATTTCTTTTCCGTTTCATATAATAGCTTACACATCCAACACAAGTCAAAATATCACCCTCCAGGCTTTTGGAGCAAGTTAACACCATTTGACTAAGGGCCATACAAATGCTTTACAATTCTGTTTTATTACAGCTGAAACAGATAATCACCGAAGGAAAGATACATCCATTGCTTTACCTAATTGATGGAACTGATTAAAGCTAAAACAAATGGACCATAAATTTCCTCTAGGCTATATATCTGACATTGGTCATCCAGATCAAATAAAATTAAAATGTATATGCCTGTATACGTGTTATACATTGTTAATGTAGAGAAAGATAATTTACACGCTTATATCTATATATATTTTGAATAAATGAAGAGAGAAAAATTTGTTGATTTTCATAAACCCCATACGATTTTCCCATAATTCAAGAGTGGCGCAAAGGGCCGAATTGGTAGTCGAAAATTACCGTCCTCTTACGACGCTCAGCGGTTTAATGTAATCTGCGTGAGGTAAAGCATTTTAATAACCCACTGCACACATAATACAGTCGACGTCGCCCTATCCCTTGTAACATAGGCGATGGAAAGAATGCCGTCTTCACTACTGAATACGCTGTTTCATAGTTCTAGTTAATGGAAATTTTTCTCTCTTCATTTATTCAAAATATATATATGCATGAGGGTTAGAGCGCTTGCCCCGCTAGCCAGAGAGCCGAGTTCAAATCCCGGTGAAGACAAACTCAATGTTCTTTCTCTACAATATAACCGTAATATAGGAATTACATGCTAACACATTGTATGAAATCATTGTGCTCTTTAGAGAGGGTGGGGGATTCTTTAAATTCATACACAACTGACATATAGGACAGGCGTATATTAAGTGTACCGGGAAAGAGGGGACTTATTTGTTTAATCACGGGTACAAAGTTACATATCTAGCGGCTGGGTAGAGAATGCACTGGGGAATAGAAATTCGACCACTAATAATAATATATCTTTGAGGCTTCTTCCTACGTGCCAATCAATTCAAAGATACTCTTTCTTCTATATCGTATTTCTCGTGCGGTTTCCCAAAGCATCACACAGAGACATGAACACGTGACAGTATGGAACTCCAATAATCTGTCATTTAAATTACCCTGTAACTTTCAGTTCACATTGTAATTGGGCTAGTTGTGGTCTTCAAAGCGTTTGTACCCGCGGGATGGTAGTTATAGGAGTTGGGTAATGGTAACGTTCAGCGGTCGGCTGTATGAATCTCCCATTTGTCACACGGCTGTCCCCGTTCTAGGCACTAGGGAAATTGCCCAGCTCAACAAGCTTAACATCTTGGCCGAAGAATACAGTGAATGTCAATCAAAAGTCGTTCCCAAATTCTCCTCCTCCACCTAGTATAACACGATTCACCCCGTCCAATCACACTGCTACAAATTCCCCTCCTCCACCTAGTATAACACGAT
Source organism: Mopalia vespertina (assembly GCA_030265115.1). Taxonomy (NCBI): domain Eukaryota; kingdom Metazoa; phylum Mollusca; class Polyplacophora; order Chitonida; family Mopaliidae; genus Mopalia; species Mopalia vespertina. The sequence goes on from JAQQZZ010082238.1 coordinate 11,162, forward strand.
TCACCCCGTCCAATCACACTGCTACAAATCGTAAACGTAATGTTGCGTGTTTTATGATCGCACAATAAAATACATTGTAATTGTAATATTGGTAAGTGGGAGAGGACGCTCCGCGAGAACAACAAGTAAAACAACTTGTTAGAAATAACACTGCAGTTCAACTGACGCAATTCTACATCCGATAATTTTTCAAAAAGGCAATTGTTCAATGGATCACAAAAAATAACTCATAAGCAATGAACCAAGTACGACTTCTATAGTCCTTGGTATTTAACTGATAGGTCTTCGTGCGTTAAAGGGTGTATTGTGCCTGTGTTGTACCAGATTGTGGCTATTACACTAAAACACAACATACTTGAGTGTGGGATTCGTTGCGTGTTGGTTTGTACTATACATACATACGCGATTATGCTTTGGGGCTTGCAAAGATCTGCTGGAACTCAAGTAGAAAGTGGACTGTCGTGTTATTGCTAGTTTCAACTAATAAATAGTCTGATCAAAAACATTTTGCGTGACTTGTTTCTGTTGCTTGTCTCTTTGATATGTCAGGCAAAACGAAGCCATGTTTTTGTCAAACTAGCGATATGAAGATATATGAGAGCACATGTTCAGATAGAGCACTACTCTTTTACGCTGACATGATTTTTACCCAGTATAATTTATGTCTTATCAATATGTCTATATGATTATATGATCGCAACAGTAATTCTATTACATACATGTACATGTAGTGTTTCTACGTTTCGAGAATACATCGTGAAGCTGGTAGTCAAAACAGACAGCCCATTGGATACTGTTTGATACGGGAATCAAACATACACAACATTCTCGATATCAAATATGTATACGTTCTGTTTCTGCTGCTAATATTAGTGTATCATTGTTGTTTGTTATATTACTTTAACTTATACTCTGCAATACAATGGCGGCTCTTAAATACGTCATTAAACGAGTTTTATAAAGAACCTAGTACAATAATCTCTGATAATAACTTTAAGCTAGTCTTTCAAGACACAGTTTGTTCCAAGCCAATGCAAATGTTCTTCCGCTAATTAATGGCTATATACAAATCCTTCTAATAAAATATGATGAAAGAATGCCCGTTTCTCGAGGATTGCCACAACAAGATTTACTTTTAAACATCCAATTAAAATCTTCTGCTCGCCGTTTCTAGTATAAAACCTTCTTACGGACTTTGATTGGTCGGCGGCCATGTTGTTTATCAGACAGCCAGTGGCCTCAGAAAAGACATAAACAACAGCAGCCTAAACGATCCAAATGACGTGACCTATTGATTCCGTTCGCAATGACCCTGCTCTGACTAGCCTCGAAAAAAGCATCGACTTATATCAGCGGCTATAATAAATGGATTGGCATACAGATATATCCGCTGGTTAGTGATTGTAGTGCAGATGGTGTGCTTACAGTCTCACTTCCACATTGACACAGAAGACATCCAGCCGTATACTATATGCAATTAAGAGCATTTCCGTAGATCGACTTGTTTTTCTTCTCCATTAAATCCGAGGCCTACACGACAAAATAGCCATTAACTCTGACTAAATTAATAACCGACAAACCACATGGTCACCATTGTTCGTTGAAACGTCTAATTTAAAAACGGTTCGCATGCCTACGCACTCGTGCAGGAAACTGGTTCAAAACTGTTTACCAACCTGACTGAAAGCCCCGGACTGACTCATACGATATTCACAGTAACCCGTCTTTGTGTCAAATATATTATAGATTATTAATTATTAACGATTCATTTTCATGTGATTTTTGGCAGGTTTTGTACATAATATAAGTCACATTTCATAACCATTTTTATGCCATAGCGCTCACACAGTGCACAGGGGCAGAATGCTACTTTATATAAATGTTGCTTTCTATTTCATTGAAGCAAAACATGTGTATAATCATAAAGTTATGTTTGTTTAATGTCACTTTTCCCAAAACTGCAAAATCACCATTATCGCGAAATATCGTCGAGAACGCCTACCAGGCCAAACTATTTTCCCGCTGGATATTCCTTGCCGAACCTAATTACCCACCGAGGCTGACCGAGCGATGAGCGAATATGTTAAAAAACTTATTAACTTTGTGTCATATTATCACCTAACGAAAAGCATCAAATATTCATCCCGCCAAATTCTAGCATGATACGCCATAGTACATCTTTTTCACATTTTGCGAAAAGGCATCAAAATGTTTACATGATTCACACGAAACTCAAATGCAATAATCACGCAAAGTTAAAAGCTCAATCGATCAAAGCATGATACAGAAATAAGTGGTGGTGGTGTGTGCTAGCCCATACAGAGATTAAAACATCCACTGAAAATGCGTATTACATCAAACATATTCTTTCAAAAAAACATTATTCTGCGTCCAGCCTCGCTCCTGATAATAAAGATCGAATGAAAATATTGTTCATATTTATAGATGTAAAGAGAAAGGCATGCCTGTATTGGAGCTTGAACCAGGATCGTTTGGCTAAAGTTCTATCTGCGATTTTAGACATTGTCATGGTCTATTACGTTAATGTAACACGCATGACGCTCTCAAATCCATTTTTTACTTTGTTGCTACGCTGCGTGCGATGTATTCTGGAATCTACTCCAAATAAAACTCCTAAAATCACATTTAACTGGGTAAACAAAGTGGCTAGGTAGCTACGCTGCGAGCGATGTAATATGGGATCTACTTAATATAATACCCCTATCTATGTCAAGTTGCGTTCTATGTGGCTGGGTCGACACAGCGGCTAGATAGCTACGCTTTTAGCGATGTGTTATGCGATCTATTTAATATATTACCCGTATGTATGTCACTTTGCGTTCCTTTTAACTGGGTCGACACAGTGTTAAGGTAGCTACGGTAATAGTAACTAGCGGTTGACGCATAACATTTGTGCAAATAAATATAGCCATCATCAAATAATTTTTGTTAAAATGTGTATCATTGTAAAAGGGTTAGCTGACGTCTCATCATGTGGCAGGACTATCTCCAATTCAGGATAACTGATTGTATGTACTGTAAGTATGTGACCTATACCAAGGCGACACATTTGCTGTATCAAACAGTACTTCAAATACCCTCTGTCTGTCTTGAGTTATGTCAAACTATTGTAATTTGTCAACAATTATAGATACGTTTATTGATTAATTATTGTCTTTGTCGAATTTAAATCATATCTTTCCGAAATTGTTATTTAACCCATATTATATGAGGCACTCAAAACAATAGTGGTATAACTATAAACATGAAGTTGATCTTTTCTTTAAACAATCACCTAAAGACCATAAGATATTTAAAGATTAGCTTGCAATATATTATGTCTTTCTTTCATTTATTTGATTGCTTTGATTCTGCTTTCTCTTTGTAAAAGGCTTTTTTCCTTTTTATCTTCACATTTTCAAATTAAAAATGATAATATACGAATTTAGACCACTATTGTCCAGAAGGGCTCATAAACAAGTATGGATTTTTCCTTAGACATAGTTATTATAAACAGATAAATACTTACCATTCGCTTTTCAGATATAGGTCCCATGCTCCGTATTTGTATATTTGTGTATATTTTTGTTGGTTCATCTGTGGGATGAAATGAAAAAAAAAATTACTACAATTGTATGTATAAAGTTTCACCTCCATTATGTACGATAGGTTTTCTACGTATCAATAGAAAAAACTGGAACGAAACTTACCTGTCTGTTTTCTCCTCATTCTTCAAATGCATAAATGATGTCGGCTAGGTATGTTGATCATAATGTTATGACCAGGACATATATAATCCTACTAGCACCGCGATGTCGGCTAGGTATGTTGATCATAATGTTATGACCAGGACATACATAATCCTACTAGCATCGCGATGTCGGGTAGTAAATGTCCAAGAAATACCATATTTCTAGATAAACTCCCAGAGACTGATAAAGTTTCTGAATAGGTCGTAATTTTGAGTTGTTATGGGTAACCTATAAATATACCGAGAGAAGGTAGTGACCAATGTGAAAAATATGACACACACAAGATATCTAATATCGGTTAAGAATAAACCAAACCACAGATGGATGTTTCTAAGAAATACAAATTTACCAATGAATGTCCGCCAACGAAAACGAGAGTTAGAAGTTGACTGACACAGATATATGTTGCCTTAACCAGTAAGTACTTTTTTTGTTTTGTTTCTCTTGTGTGCTATAATGCGTCTTTGTGGAGAAGGATTAGACATTTTAGACACTACAAACAAACCGGGAGCCAGGGTTGTCATACTGGAATACAAAATGAATGATGCTTGTTTAATATGCCCAAATGGAACCCAATGGAGAACTATAGATGTTGAGAGAAACAAGTGTGAGGAAAACAGGATAGCATTGCTGGTCTAAACCGGGAAACACTTACAATATAATCCAAACACCATGCAACATATTTTAGAAGTTGGTTTAATACATATTTATAGAATATATATAACTCAAATGTTGTGGTTTATCAGTTCCATGTGTTGTTATATCACTTATATGGAATTGGATTACAATAGATATATCTGAGCTTAGCGTGGGAACGATGTCCTATCAAAAATGGAGACGTATTTAACACTTAGTTTTATCAAGGCCTAGAAACATATATTTGACAGCATAAAGTGAACAAGCTGTATGGCGGTATCGTGATCATGGTGAGTGTGCGAAAATACAACACATGACCACAGGTGATAAAGCTATACACGCATTATAACTCAGAATTAATCTAGCGTTAGATACTGTTACTAAATAATTCACAGCTCTTTCGACATGTCATTTTGAGATGGATTGGAATAATTCTTTGTGACTGGCCTATTACAAAAGAGGATAAATGGTGGTGTTGTATGGTGATTTGTGCCGGCGGACAGATTCAGTAATAAAAGTCAAACACTATAAGGGATTACCTCCAAATCCTGGTCGTATCTTGCTGTCATATTTATCCAGTAGACTGTCGAGTAAATCCGACAAGGTGCCGTTATAAGCTTCCATCGTTGTATTGTTTAAATTGTGAGTATCAGCCAAGCCCGTCTGGATGCTGTGGAAAAGACAAAAATACTTTATTACCTACACTTCAGAATTCAACACAATATCCATAACCCAAACCAGTTCAATTAAGCAGAAAACTTTGGCTATTATGATAACAGTATTAACAGTACTGCAGAGTATTGTCAATAGCCATGGCGAATAGTTTAGCATCTACCTTTATAACACATACTATCCTGTTCCTGTCTTATTCTGTACTATAACCATGCGGTTTTTCATTGATTTTCTAAATGTTTCTTTTTTAAAAGTTTGTGCATATAAACTATGATTACATAAGCAGCAGAACATAAAACAAACAACGAAAAACAAAACGGTTTAAAAATCAATACAGCACCAGCTGCATATATGTATCCCATTGAAAGAAAAGCCAATAGGTTTAAATACCAAAGTTTCTTGCATGATTGTTGCTTGCCATTTGATCTGCCATAGCTTCACCATTTGAATGCAGTTTACTTATAAAATGCATTGAATTCATGGTGTCTTGATTAAGTAGAATTGAACTAAAACTAAACAGCAGAAAGAAAAATGCTTTCAATATAAACCATGGCTCAATGGACTATTAATCTGGAGGAAGTAAAGTCCGGTTTACCGTCTTACACTACAGGAGTAATCAGGGTATAGCTGCAGGAACTAAAGTCCGGGTTACCATCTAACACTACAGGAGTAATCAGGGTATAGCTGCAGGAACTAAAGTCCGGGTTACCATCTTACACTACAGGAGTAATCAGGGTATAGCTGGAGGAAGTAAACCGATTCACAAATGTACATTGCTTTGTTGTGTTTGAAAACTAAAATGTTCCGCCTATGCCAAGCAGTGCATTGCAACATACTGGATAAGAAAAGCCAGATGTCTATAACAAACAAATTGGAAATGGACTAAGTGGGCAAACATATTGAGACGTTAAACTCAGCGTACATGTCCACCCTACTTGTAAATTTTTGCGGCGGTAATTTACGCAAAAAGTTTCAATTGTTTGCTATAAGTAATCACAATAATTTTTTTTTTAATTCAGAAGTATCGACTGTATTTAGGAGACAAAGTCATACGTGCATCGAGGGCGTTAATCGGCACGGTTACGATAAACTTGTAATTACATTTCACCTAGGATTGCTGGTCGGTTGATGTACGCTGATAGGGTCTTCATCGCCAATGCGACTTTGATGGCGTTCTAAGATCATGTTATCGTTGAAGTGAAATGTCCGCTTATCCAAAGTATCGAGAAAAAACCCGTAATGTTTCTGATAAATTCATAGAGGGTTGAAAAAATAGAATAACCGATAGCTCCATCCTCTCCGAGAAACCGCATCATCTCACCATTACATCAGTAATTTGTGACGCAAAGCGAAAGCTTAATGAGCAGCTAATGAATTGATCTATAGAGACCACTGCGATATAACAGCCGCAAAAAATAATTCTTGACACGCTCAGCCTTTTGTCATTTATTTCACAACGCATATCGGCTTGCATTTGACTGTTTGCAACCGTATTTATTTTTCTTGATACATAACGGCTATATATATAGTCATGCCTCCACCGGGATTCGAACTGGGGTCAGCGCTCTAACCGTCTGAGCATCAGAGACTGGCGTCATTACTACCGTTCATGCAAAGAAAACGACAAACAATGTCCGTGACTTCCTTTTGTCTGAGTAGAACATGATCTCATTTTTATTGCTTTTACATACACTCTGTCAGAAAAATCTTATAGGATCCTAGAAAATCCTATAGGATAATTATAAAATCATATAGAATTCCACAGAAAAATCATATAGGATTCCATAGAAAAATCATTTGGGATTTTGGATAAAATTCTACAGGATTTGTTTTGTAAGGTACTTATATTTAGGTTAACAAGAACAAGTCGAGTAAGGTCTATAATGAAACTTATGCCTGAGGGTTTATATAGAACATACAAAGATTCGACGCTTTTTTTTAAATATTTATTTTATTTGGCATAGTGATTAATATTTTGATATATCTAAATCTGCAAGTAGATATTCTGTTTTCCATATACATACCTCCATCATAGAGTCGGCAAGCCATATCAGCTGATTTTCCATTTGAACAACTCCGACATATGTGTCATTTAACTGCTTTAGTTATAGTCCGGCTGCTGACCCGCAATGGCGTTGCGTGCCAAGTGATAAACAATTTAAAGTCTTTCTCGAAAGGCACTGGATACTATGCCCTATCAGTTAGCAGCCGACAGTACTGTCTAAATGTCAAACATTTCCAAGATAAACGTTTACTCATGTGTTTAGACTAAGTCAGGTCGGCTTACAATAAGTGCATCAACACAGGGCAATACAGTTAAATGTGTAAATTAATTAAATGAGAATAGAAACCGTGATAATGTTAAACGTCAGACACGTTTTAATATATTGAACAACTGACATATCGGAGGTCTTCTCTTAATGGCCTGTTCGTCCAACCCATACACCCAGGTACTAATATTCATAGGTTATTTTCATAATGGCATGTAGGTCCAATCCATACACCGTTGTAGTCATGTCATATGTTGTTTTCTTCAAGGCGTTTTCGTCCAACCCATACACCCTTGTAGTCATATGCATATGATGTTCTCTTAATATCCTTTTCATCCAGCCCATACACCCTTGTAGTCATATTCATAGGTTGTATTACTGGCATATAGGTCCAATCCATACACACTTGTAGTCATATTCATAGGTTGTTCTGTTACTGGCATGTAGCTCCAGCCCATACACCCTTGTATTCATATTCATAGGTTGTTCTATTACTGGCATGTAGCTCCAACCCATACACCCTTGTATTCATATTCATAGGTTGTTCTATTACTGGCATGTAGCTCCAACCCATACACCCTTGTATTCATATTCATAGGTTGTTCTATTACTGGCATGTAGCTCCAACCCATACACCCTTGTATTC
>JAQQZZ010082249.1:0-19137 GCA_030265115.1 Mopalia vespertina
ACCCCACCCCCCCCCCCCCCCCCTTACATTCTTTCTAGTTTAGTATGAACGGAAAGTTTTAAAAAAAGGCCAATTCTCCCTCCCAATCCTACAGCTGTACCTAACAGCAGCACACTATACGGCTCTGACAAAGAGGTACCCGAAAGCCAACTAGAAGAAAACGTGACTTACATGCCTATTTCCAGACCCAATTGAACACAAGATTGCTTTATTAGATCTAACTGCAAAATATACAACATTTTTATATTCCTTCTTGACTTATGTGACGATAGCTGCAGCTGTAATCAACTGACTGCTACATATAAAAGATATCGTTTAGGGTCACTTTCTTTAAAAACATTGGAAAAATTCATAAAATTATTAATATAAATAAATTTTTCTCTCTTCATTTATTCGAAATATATATCAAATATTCCTTATCCGAGGTCTATTAACTCAAATGACGTAACCTTCGATCTCTCAAGTATCAACGGCATTAACGTAGTTTCTAATCATCCATTCAATGGCAATATAGTGATGTCTGAGCCGCTCAACACGGCTGATAGTTCAGGGAAATGCCGTTGAAGAAAACATACAGCTAATTAAAAGTGTTCCATTACCATTCTTTTTTATAACCCGAACAGAGGTCTTCATGAAACTTAATGATTTTATAGAGGTAAATTTTATTAAACGCTTGATTACCTACAAATGTATATGCTTCGCCAGTCTTTGCGGAAATCTTAAATGCGCGTTAATGGCAAAATATGAGATCCTCGCGCCACTTCAAAGTTGTTTATGCTGAACAAAGACCAAAATGCCGTTGATGTACGATAAAGGGCCGTAAGGACATTCTAATTTAAAGGCATCTCTCATTAGGATATTATATACCATGTATGCCTGGTCTTTCTTAACAATAAAACGGAAAAACTTTTTTGTTGTGACACAATTTATTAATTGGTAATATAAGGTTTAACATACACAAATAAACACACTTCTTTCTACATAAACTCCAAACGATCTACCCGCTACATTTTATTAACCCCTGCAACCGTGTCCAATATAAATTAATTTACACCGTTTTTTATGAATACAAATCTCGTATATCTACATATTTCGTTTTTGATGACTGATACAGCTGATAAAACAGTTTGAATATGTACAATAATTTGAAATTTGTAATTAAATTTAACTTTTCTCAAAGTGAGAATAAATTAGCAGCTGTACACCATTTGGTGACATACCACGGGGTACCAGCTACAAATGCCCTCTTGCTATGTGAAAGCTTTGTGTCTCCAAGCCAACGTTACAGACTTAATCAGTTCACATTTTATGTTGCTAGTGAGGTATTTAATGTTGGAGTACATCGACGTCACATAAGTGAAATACTTGATTAGAACATTAAGCTAGAATAAGTCATCCATTGAAACAAAGGCGATATTAGCTAGTGATATGCGTAAAAATGAAGCACCCTGATAATTTCTTTAGAACTCAATAGAGTGCTAGAGACAGCGTATATTCTAATTGTCGGCGATCGTAAACAAAACAAACTTTCGGTTAATGTATCTATACGCCATCAGTATATAACTGTCAGTTGCTAGTATCGTTCATTACATATCATTACGATTAATAAATCAAATTCAAATGATGGTAATTGTTATGGTAAGTGAAACCCCAACTTTACCCCCCCCCCCCCGTCTTCCGATAAAAAAAAAGAAAGAAAAACACACACAAATCCCAAAACAATATTGAACCCATGAAGTGCTGTTTTCTTGTAACAAACAGAACGAGTCGTTTCCGTTCCTCTATTTAGCAAACTACTTTGGAACATTGACGTAAGATGACATTGTTTTTGTCATGCATACCATTACCAAGTGGAATGCACGTTTGTTTCTTGTCAACGTCTTCAGTTTTTCTTTTCTAGTTGCATGGCATTCGTGGGTTTCTGGAGTTACATTGCCAACAAAAATATGCAAAGCTACTTGTATAGTAAAGGCTGCCGACACATATTTTTAAGCAATTCTCCGCAGGTTTATATGAATATTTTATATTGAAATAGATTTGTATTCGGTCCACGTAAAATAAAAATAAATAAAAGCCAAAAGGCCAAACGCGGTTTCACACTGGCAACACGATGGGTTATAATGACGAAGAAGAAAAATACATTTTTTCCAGGAAATATAACCATATACAAAAATGTTCAAAACTGCTTAATTTAAAATATTTACAAATAATGGCAAAATCAATGAATCAGTGACATCTTCATGGCGAGTATATGTAAAATATTTTTACATCGAGGTAGAATTTAAACCGGATTCATTCCTTTCATATGGGATGGTAACGACAGTCTACCCGTTCTAACTATCGTCAACTTTTACATCAGGTGTCCCTAGCTGGTCAAAAATCACAGTTATCTCCCCTGCTCTTCAGTCGGAATTATGCCACATTCTTCAACGATGACGTCTTCAACATCCCCAGCACCACTGTTTCCTTTGTTGTCTTCAAACGTTAAGAACATGGATGTCACTTTGGTCGGCATACAACGAGTACACTGTAAGGAAGGGAGGACAATGATTTAGTGACGAAAAAATATTTTGTAAATTTACCGCATGACACAAACTGGACAAGGCTTTAGCCAATGGCGGATCAAGGCCAACTAATGCACTACATGGTGTATATATATATATTTTGAATAAATGAAAAATATATACAAATACAACAACATTAATCTCCCTTTACCCTACCCGTGTTTAAAATACAGGATATTCCAGGATGTGCAATGGTTAATTGTGAAATAATACAATTTCGTTTTCAGACCATCCCTAACTTAGTGGTGGTGTACGTATGTATAAGGGAGAGAGGGGAGGGAGAGGTGGGTCCAATACGGAGTTTTCCGGTTATGACGTTACGACAACAGAGTGACGTCCCTTTGCGAAATACCGTTACCGCTTTACGGCAAGGAGGGCAAATCCATGATTTTTAACATGGGCGGTATAGGGAATATTGCAAATTAACAGGTAAACGTTATTAAAACCATATGAATTTCCTTTTCCCATTGCTTAAAATATTATTTTTTGCAAAAGTTACAATTTTTAAGCTATATTTTCCTGAAAACAAACAACACGCAATGTTAAAGTAAAGGCAGACTGCCCTACAGTGCCATAAAGTGGCAACGTCATTTCACCAAGGGACGTCACTCTGTTGTCGTGAAGTCATAACTGGAAACCCCCGTATTGTAATAGGTCACAGTGCAATATATATGCGGTACCACAGTACCCTTGGTTTGCTTGCTAAGCTGGGAATGTTATGTCAACGTGATTCAAATGGTTGCAGTCTTATATGGTAACAATCAGCCAGTCTCTGCACCGTTCGTCCAGAATTGAATAACATGTGACGCGAACTTAATATTATACAATCTGTCCCATTGTTATGGCGCTCGTTATTCATAGATAAATGAATTATAAGCATGATTCATCCATAGACAGTAAAATAATACTAAATGAAACTTATTTTAGTGCATAATTATTGGCACTTCTAATTATGAGAAAAGGGGTTTTCACTCCGGTTCATGCATACAATCAGCATAGAATTTATGTTTGTGTCATTTAGAAAGTGAATAACAGTATTTTCGTTATTTTGGGATAACACTTTCTAAGTTTGAATCCGCATACATGTCCTTGGAGTATCAGCTTTTTCTTTGATATAATGTTCTAGTTCTATTAAATAAAGACTACAAAAACAGTTTTGTGTACCTCTATACTGTCATCGTCAACAGATCCACATTTTCCCACACATATACCGACATCAATCTCACCGGGGCTAAAAGTCAAATGGTTCCATCCGAAATCTGTAATAGAAATTATTTGCATTTGTGAGTATACTAGAAATCCATTGTCCATTTTCAAAATGGCTGATAAATCAGCAGTTCATGACGACAAAGAGCTATATTCTGGTAAACAAGCTTTAACCCCGTAGCACCCCTTGTTGCATATATGCAACATTTGTTTTTATCAGAAGGCAGCTATAAAAAATTCTTCAAATAAAACATCATGTCATGTACTGCACCCCCTGAAGCCCCATGTTGCATATCTTCAACAAAGAAAAGTGCCCCATGGTGGAGATTGATGTAAAAATCCGTTCCAAGACATTTTTGTCATGAGTGTTTCTATGGTTGGGCTCTACAGGGTAAAACAATATTCCTATTCCGTTTTCTGAAATTTTGACGTATCTTGAAAATGGAATAAGAATTTTTCAAACCTTACCAAAATATGGAATTTCCTTGACGTCATATTTTTAAACAATGCCAACAAATAATGACACGCACAGGATAAAAAAGGTTGGAATATGCCTACAACAAGTATGTCGATATGTACTGAGACACCAAAAAAGATATCAGCTGTGACTTGGCACCTCAAACAGGAAACATTAGAACACACAGAGCTCCCTGCACAACCTACGAATACTCACGCTAGACACAAAATTTCGAAGCTGATGGGAAAGGTAAAACAAATAAGAATATCAAGTGTCACTTGAAAACGATCTCTGAAATGAGATTGAAGCGTTGTGACCAAATAACCAAGGAGGTGTTATCCATACGAAAGTCTTATTTGTTTTATCTAATCTAACTCCTAAATGCCACTTAAAGAACTTAATGGGTAATTTGACTGTGGAAGTCTTTGGGGTGAAGGAAGGTTGAGACAAAATTGTAACCTTACATCAAATAGTGTTATCTGAAACAAAGGACTACGTTAGAAACGGCAGCTTACCGGAAAGGGAAACCATCAAAGACTGTTTGGAGCAAGGTGGAAAATCTTCTGCTTCTCTTTTTTCACGATCACTTTCAGATTCTATTGTAAATGTGGGCTTTTTAACCTTTTTCACTATATGCAAACTTGGCACCATATAACTTTCGGACTCAGGAATGGCCATGGGAATCCCCACGGCTTCGTTTTCAGAATGAGCTGGCACACAGAAATTCGTGTCGTCTGCAATACAAAACAAACGTTTATTTTTATTCACATAATCACTCATTAAATTTTTTTCAGTCACTTGTTATAAGACACCCAGGTCAATTTCAAACGCAAGCTATGTAGGTATGAGAAATATCGGCATTATCTATCTCCAACGTTCACAAATCCAACATAACATAATAACCGCGTGTCTTACGCAACAACGGCTAACAATGTGTGGTATTAAACTGTATTCATTATGCCTTAAGTTAGACACATTTTCATAGCTTTGAGTATTCTGTAGAACTTGCTGAACTGACAAAAAATACAATTAACTTAATAGCAAAGCCCTTACTACTTGTGCAGTTGAGTCCTACGAACAATCTATTAGCGTCTCTTCTCTGTTCTTGAATATTCTTCACGACTATTTCTAAGCCATAGTTAGTCGACGGGTCTCGTTTCCATCGCTTAATGGCGGGCTTGATATTGAGTAACACCCATCTTTCTTCTAACTGAGAAACTACCTCGGTGTCCACCAGCAGCTTGCGAGCTGTAAAGAAATAAACATTTTCCCATTAAAGCACATCAGTGCACAGAATGCATTTTGATATACAAGAGAAGATGCGAACAACAAATTGTGAATGGCAAGATTGCAACGGACAAAAGTTCTGAAAGATAATTAGTTACGATTCTGAAAAATGTTCATGGGCCTTGCATCATCCTCAGAAGCTATTTGGAATTGACCTTGACCTTTGAAGAGGATGACAGGCAGATACACAGAGAGACAGGAACCGAAAGACAGACAGGAACAGACAGACAGACAGCCAAACTCAGCTATATATGTTGTATAGTTCCCACAGTTGGTTCTGTATCCAGTGGTATATTCGGCAAAGCAGACAATCATTATCGAACACTTCCTCGAAGGTTCGATTTGCAGTTACACTTTTTGCAAATTTGTGGCGTTTTCATTGGTAGAGGAAAAAGACAAATACAAACGGTCAACCTATCACAATGCAGCAAAATTGTGGAATTCTGTAATAAGTCATTACTGTAAATCGTACGGTGACCTTTTCGGCAGTTTCTTATCAACAGTATTTTGGTCTTGAGTGCTTTAAAGTTACATGACGTGTGATAACTTATAAAGCAAACGTGATTTGAATTATTCAGAAAAGAACGCAACATTTGAATTTATTTTTAAAAAAAGGTAGAAACGGTAGAACTCAGAACAGATACCTATTAGAATGCTGCGAATTGACATACTAGTTGAAATACTCTACTTACGGCTTCCGTTGGATCTGACTGTGGCCATGTACATGTAGACACGAACCTCTAGTCTGGCATTAGCTTCATTGTTACATGCTCTGTGGTTACAGTTGGAGTCTGTGATCAGAAGTGAAATTCTGGCGTTATGTTTTGGTTGGGGAAACGGTAAAAAAAGTTCCAAGAAATTTATGGAACCGCATTTTTCTAGTGACACAGGAACACAGATTTCAGGCAAAGATGCTGTATATTAATTTCTATAGTTGCTTTGAAATGAACTAGTCAATGATGTGCCGATTTATCCTGCATAAAGGGCATATTCAAACAATCGAATATAAAAAGGTATGAAAACTACATTTACAACTATCGAATTCTTCCAATAACTGTGTATTCTAGGCCTTGGTTTAGACCGTAGTCAGCCGAAAGCAGAAAAGTTCGATAGATTGTTGATGACCAGCTCTTTTTGTAGGACAGACTCTCAGTTGATACAGTTGAGGATTAAATATCTTGTTCAGTATACTCATGGTCTTTAGTGCCTCAAATTCTAGAGCTCTAACTTTTACTGAAAGCAATAGCTAAGTAGCTCGTCCAGTGAATTTCTAAACATATAGTGATGTGTAAATAACTTCACGACTTAAAGACAACTCCAGTCACAATCAAATCTGACAAAATATTTTGAATCACACTTATTTAAATCGAGAAGGCCCCTTCTTTATTAAAAAAACTCAATGTGTGAAAATACCTCTCTCAATTATGAAGAATGTGGTTGTGACTGGAATTATCTGGAAGGCCTGAGGTTAGCATAAACATCAATTCTGCTAAAGAATGAAAAGGCTGGAGTTGACTTTAGCCAAGTAGAACTTCCGTATGGCATCGGAACCATAGCTGGACTGTAAACGGTTTAAGCGCATATGTTTCCTGTATGAATCGTTTGAGAGAATGCCTGTTTTGTCGTTACCAATAAGTCACAGGATCGAGTCCGTCTGTCGACCCTCGAGTATATGAGTGAGCCATACGATGTAGGTCCGGCCATCACGAGGTTTTCTACCCTTTTTACCGTAAGTAGTCACGGAACAAGGTGAAGTGGACAATCCTTCGTCGTTTAAGTGAAATACCCTTGAGTACGACGTGAAACCCCAATCACAGAAACAAACAAATCAGACCAATCGTAAACAATCTGACGGATTATATATTATAACTTTTTGGCACTCAGTTGATAAAAGGCTAGTCAAGTTATCAAACGAATCTAGCTACTAACGTTTACTATAATGAAGCTAATCCCATAGGCACAATCATCAAGATAATGCCGATGCAACATCTTTATCAACAAGATAAATATTGGATAGCTGTCTTTGTCTTGTTTATAAACAAACTACAATGATAATGAGGTAGCACCTGTGAGACTGAACATAAGTTGTTGTTGTCAATAGCTTTCGCAGGTAGTGTAAACCAGCTTCTTCAGGTGAGTGACTGAAGTTCTGCAGTAAGATATTTATATATATATACACCATATATCTGGATGCCTCTGTATCTCATTCGGTAGAATGTTGAGCCTGTAACCCAAAAGTCCCTGGTTCGAATCACGGTGGAGGCAAGCAAATTTTTCTCTCTTCATTTATTTATAAAATAATATATGTCTTACTGCACAACTTCACCCACTCACCTGAAGAAGCTTTGTGTACACTACCGGCGAAAGCTAATGACAACAACAACTTATGGTTAGTCTCAAACGTGCTACCTCGTTATTATTGTAGTTTGTGTATCACTACTGAACACGGAAACTAATAGTTGCGCCAAAGGCTGCCCGATGGTACGGTAAAAATTATAAAAGAAGTCTTTCTACACATAAAACTGTTGGTATCTACTTACCATCTTTGAGTCTTAATTTAAGAACACTGTGTGAAATCTTCTTATCATCGTTCCAAAAATTTGTCTCAAAATATAATTGCATGGATTTATAGTTCAGATTGCGACTTATATGGTCAGACAGTTCCTCTGAGATATCACCTAGAAAACAAAACCAAATTGACCCTGAAATGCTTTAAGAAAAAAAATTATTCTCAGGGTTATTTATCATCATATTTAGAGCCTGTGAATCCAACAGGATGTAATCAGATGTACAGCTCCTTGGGCATCATACTTGTGGAAGGAAAGCTAAGTAAAGTTCATAAAACCCAAAGAATTTTAGCTGTCTTGTGGCTTACCAACACATACACAGTCAACGAGCATCAAACCCTTAACCCCAGAGTTGATAAACATATGTAGTCAAAATTGACATCCAAAGGGACGACACACTGTTCTAACTATGATGGGCGGTAATGTCGCCGCGACGCTGAAGGTCATAGCTCTACCCACACTAGCGGGTTAGACAGAAGCACGATTCAATTGCAATACAGATAGTGAACACGAAACAGACTTGTGATGTCTTGTCATTTTCTTATCTTGTCTTCGTTTGTTGCCATTTACGTCGATGTCGGTTTCGTTCAGCCAAATGACTGCAAAAATGGAGAAGAAACCACGAGCCGAAAATGATTGAATCCCAACAGTCATAAAGTAACTAATAATAAAATTAATTCCCAATGTATAAAACTTACATGAAGCGACAATGCATTCGAATGTCTTGGTGGTAGGTCTTGTTCTGTTCTGTAAAGATGATATTAACTGGTTCTCTTGATCCTCACTCAGTTTAGGGGTGGAGTACGACGTGGGATCGCTGATGCCTAACGTCTGTAGGATGTGGGATTGAATCTCAGCTATACGGCGTAGTTTCAGGCTGAAATTGTCAGATTGATCTCAAGAGATCACTTCAAGATAATCTTTCAAACAACTTTGACTATAAAGGCTCTTAGAAAACATCGGGAAAACGTCAAGAGGATTCCCGGAGATAAAAAGAATTGAAATAAAAATATTCAAGCTAAGAGAGCTCTCTAAATGTACAAAACAAAAAACAAGAACTCAAGATATCCTAGAAAGAACTTACTGCACGGTCAGAAACAAAAACAAATGAAAAGTAGGAGCTACACTTTGGAATGAAATATGTTTAAGATATGAAGAAGCATTGGATACAGCTTGAGAGAACAAACGGCTGTGATTTCACAAACACCTTCAGTGATATTAAACAGCGTATAAATACGAAAAATTTTCAAGAAACATAATAAGGCTACTAAGAGAATGGATTAAGTAGATTCTCACAAACCATCTTTGCGAGTACTTGGCATAACTTTCTAGCGTTTACATGGCCATCAAAACGATGTTATTTTTATCATAATAATAAAATGTACAAACTGCTACCTTTCTTCGGTTGTTATAGTCTCGAGTGACGATTCTCCATCTGCGACGGGTTGATTTGCAAAGAAATCCACGACCTGCTGGCGATTCCAGCCATGGTAGCTGGAGCGGTCAGGCTCTTCGGACACATAGTCACTGAAAATAATAAAACACTTCAATTTTAAATACCTCCAGACTACCATTCTCAGAATTCTCGTGTTAGACTCACCGGGGTTCGGTAACCGATCAACTCACGGTGCTGCAACCGCAACTACACTATAGTAAATAAATCTCTGAAATATCTATTAGTATGTTGATTAGTCCTTTTCCAGAGACCAGCTGTCGTTCATACATGGACTATATGACAGAAGGATCTCGAACCTGTCTGACTGTGTGGTAGACTGACGGGGCTTCAGTAACCGATCAAGTCACCGTGCCGCATCCACAGTCTGCCACAGATACGTATTAGTAAATTTATCTTGAAAATACCTTGCAATCTTTTGACAAGCTTGTTTGTTTGATTGGGGATTAACACCGTTATTCCATTCGCGTGACGGCCTACTAGCCCAATGGTTGACGGAAACAACCCTTGATGCTACTGGCATCAAAGGTAAAAGGGGACAAATACACGGCACCCACAGGACACAATACTAAGATATCGCAACTCGTTCGTCTTCTTGTTACCCTTAAGCTCTGAGACAAAAGGGCACCTTTTTGTTTGTTTGATTGCGGTTTAATTTCGTACTCAAGGGTATTTCACTTATGTGACGACGGATTGTCTACTTCACACTGCTCCTTGCCTTATAACGGTGGAAAACCGGGAGGAAACCTCCCGGAAAAACCACCCCCGCGATTGCCGGAGCCACATCGTGTGACTCACTCATATACCGGATGGTCGACAGAAGGACTCGATACTGTGAACGGTACATCGAAGTATTATCAATTTGAACTGTATGTGAAAAAATACCTGTACGATGTAATCTATACACAGTTCCGTCTTTCTTTCCAGGCATTACGGCGGAATGTATAACGGGAAATATGTATAAATATCATCTTAAATGCGTGGAGGGATAAAAATTGAAAAATTCGTTGATGAAATACATTTGAGTACTTTGTTATTCATAAATCAAACTACTCAATGCTGTTTGTTGGGTCAGTTTGTGTCTTTCTTGCACATTTGAACAGGCACATAAGTGACAAAGTAAAAGTTTATGGATTTCATTCTTTGACGATCAATTTATTAACACTGTAGGCATAAAAAGAATCGAAACAAAATGATGACAAAATAAATGAGTACAAGCTTCATTGTACATTCGTTCTATTCTCATCACTATTATCTTGTCACAAGTGTCAGTTGAAGCGGATGACACAAGTGTAATAACATTTCAATTCAGTACAGCACTGAATGACATTCAGTACTAACAGTCCGGGGTGTGAAATTGTTATATTGTTAATTCTCCTTGTTATGACTGTCAGGGTACCGTGACCCGATTGAATTAATGTACAGGTGGTCACCAGTTTTGTTTTCTTTTCATTCTTTCTAATAATATTATTGGAAGGTCGGAGTTCCTAGTCCATCAGCATTGTAAAAATCACCAAGCGCACTACATCAACCATGTACGATTTGGTTACATGGTTTAGGCTAGCTGTACACTCTTAGAAAAATATGGCTATAATGGAACCCTTTAAGGTTCTGAACTTATGGCTCAGGTGGAACCCTTTATGGTTCTGTATGGAACCCTCACAACATTTGTTCCAATATTTGTCCCTTTCTTATTATACCAAAGAACCGTTTTTGGTCGTAATGGTTCCATATAGATGGTTCCATTTATTTCGAAAGAACCGTTTGTGCCGTTATGGTTCCATACAGATGGTTCCATCTTTTCTAAAGAACCGAAAAGAACCATTAGTTCTAAGAGTGTAGGTGTTCTGAAACACTGGCGAAGCTTTCGTTTATTACACTGTATTGTAGCGTTAAGTCGACGGTGAGTCAGTATAATGGACGGAAAAAACTGCCCATCACTTGTAATACTCAGCAGGACATCCACTAGCACATGCCCCAAACACAGAATATCAAGCCTAAGTGTGTCATACCCAGTACACGACCCCATAAAGAAATTCATCTCTTAGTTGACAAAGCTCACAACGACGTGTAAGAATATATATATGTCTGTCGGAGTGTCTTGATGTAATGGATTCAGGTAAGGATGCTGAGTAGCGAAATTATGATAATGAGTTAAACGTACCAGACAAAATGCATAACACTAATATTGTTGAGAAATTATAGGTTGCATGCTTCTGTCGGAGTTTGAACTGGGGTATTCGGGTGGCTACAGATACTTACGCTAGAACGACCCATATTATTATAAAGTTATAATTAGCAATCGCTATTTAAATAAATAGTAGCAAAACGTGTAAGCTCACGATTGTGGTTCTTCTCGGCTACCGTAGTGGTATAAATTTCTCTTATCTCGAATTGGGATCAGTTCGCATACTGTAGAGTAACTAAGTGCACATTTTTGTCCTACATTTACTTCATTCAAAAACACCAGGCCGTGGTTTACAAACATCACGCTACGCTACTACGTAGACCGACTGAGATCTTTTTTTATGGTCTTTATAAATATTATCAAGTGGACGGATCAGAAGTGTTGTGGGAAGCGTTTTGATTTGGAATGAATCCGTGTGAACCTTTTTCACCATGCTGCCATGATAGAATTCATTTGTTTCGCCCTCATAGTATATTTCTCAATTAAAAATTGCTAATACCGTGGTATTGAGAAGCGATATTTATTTGAATTTTCTTTTGCTAATTAGTGGAAATTCATATTTTGATTTTTTTTAAAGACCACTAGTCTGAAAATTGACAATTTAAAAAGTTTGCCATCATAAACTTCGCAACAAAAAAGTATATTTAATATATATATGCTAATTTAGTGTCCGTGCTTTAAGTAGAAAGAAAATCGCCGTCTTCACTGGGTTAGAATTCGGGACTCATTCTGCCGTGAGCCTCTGTAGCTCAGTCGGTGGAGTGTTGGGCCTGTAACCCAAAGGACCCTGGTTCGAATCCCGGTAGAGGCAGGCAAATATTTCTATCTTGATTTATTCAATATATATATGTTTCACGGCTTGGATGTCGTGTGTCTGCTGGACGGTTCTCTCTGTTATCTGTGTTAACCATTGAAGTTTCTAATGGAAAATATTAAAGTGCCTGTCTCTAATTACCGGGCATCTGAATGGCACTTGTTTTTCACTGGGCTAATAAGCAATAGGAAGCAGATTTTTTGCCGTGTTTAAAACCGCAATTCTGCAAACATATCGGATTCCTTATGTTTTGTTTCCAAAGTGTATTAACTTGCTTCTTGCCATTGCTGGTTGCCAGTCAAGTGACGGGTGAACGTTCTCAACCACAAGATGACAGCCCGTCTGTTGTGCCCCGACATACTGCACCACAACCAAAAACACACGGGAAACCACCGTAGGTAAATTAGTTGACAACCTAAACATTGCCTAACTTTTTCTAATGTTTTTGTTTTAATTGAGCTCAGCGGAAATTATCCTATTAACATTGACTGGGCCTATTCATAACACAGACTGAAGAACAGACCCTCAGAATAGGAAAATAAACTCTGATAAAGGGATTGTCTGAAAACAAATGTAAAAATCTATGTAGCAAAACATTTTAGATGTAGTTTATTAACTAGAAGCAGACTTACCTATATACAGTAAATGTAGCCATCTCTTCTACCGGCTGTTCTGTGGTCATTGGTTCCGTTACTTGACGCTTGTACAACTCTCGCACCACATTTGCAAAACCTCTGTTGATTAGCAGCACGCAACACATACATGCGGTTACCAAATTGATTATGTCCATCGTGTATGATTAACAAAACTGCTACAAATGTGTGTTATGGTTGTAATGAATTTTGAGAGGAATCGAACATGTACGTCTGGCCCGATAACCGAAATAAAATACCGCCTATTAAACGCGACTCGGTAACAAAATTACCAAAATCCTTTTTTGAAAGTATTTTCTGAGAACAAAGGTTTCTTAGTGTCCACGGGTAGCGAGTGATAAACGATTCTTGGTAAAGTTACAATGGTTGTAAAAGCAACGGTTCTGCACATCAAGTGTAAGTTTCGGCTTCTCTTATGAATTGGTGTGGTCTTTGCTTTTTATAGGGACCCACAGACAGTGACGTATTTACTAGCATTTCACACAGACGTTTTACAAACATAAATATAGGAAGGATTTCGATGCTAGCTTGATCTGTCTGGCCCCGCCTGCTAAACCCCGCAGGCTGTCTGGGGGTTTTCCGCACTTAATTTCAGTCGATGGGTGGCTCCCTGTCTAACGGCCGTGTACAGTGAATCGCAAGCGACATTTTAGAAGCAATCGCTTTAACTCGCTACTCTTAGGTATCATTTGAGAATACCACTTTACGATGCAGTCAAAACAACAACACATATTTTCACAGCTCGCCCAACGTGTCTGACATTTAATACTCTAATGTCTGGCTCTTTTATTGAGATTTAACAACCTGGCTTCAAAGTGGAGTACTGGCTTCAATAATGAAAGCGAGACTGTCGGAAATCCGTTCAATTAAATTGGTAAACATAAAACATTAAATATCCCGAATGACGCATAACTTACACCAAGGGTCAAAGCCCTGGCTGTAAATTAAAAATAAAAGAATGACACGTTTTAATTTCAGACATTTGCATTATACCTTTTAATAATTTGAACACCAGGGATGGATAATAAAGGATGTCCGGACCAGGCACATATCAATGGTCTTGGGCATTTTTACGATTCAGTATTTTGCTAACATGAAAATAAATAGGCCTACCCATACACTGCTTTAATCAGGGAAAAAAATGATATGGATTGGATATACTGCCATATCGAGTAGTTTTTATACATGGTGCGGTTGCTTTTAAGAATCGTTATCTGGCAAAAGACCTCAACCAGTTAGTAGTGCGGTGAACCATGCATCATTTCGCGTGTTCCTTGGTGGCATTAATACTTTTCCTATACCTTCGTAATGACGTTTGCCAGTTTATTAATTTCCATACTAGATTTGTGGGGATTTAAATTTTCTTCAATACTAACTGCTAGTTTTATCGAATTACCACCGTAACCGTTATGAAATAATCGGACTCAAACCATCATTTTGTAAACCACTGCCCACGGCCTAGCTGTTCAGCTTCAATATTAAACATTACCGGCTGCTCAAGAGTAGGTTTTATCATCAAATTCCGAATGTCTGTTCATTATTAAACAATCAATTGGAATAATTTGAAGAAAAAAAACCCACAAACATTAATTTGTAAGTAAGCGTGTAGAAGACAAGATAATTCATGTAATGATTTCAATCAAATTTATACGAGAGAGGCAAGACAATCTTTAAATATATTGAATAACGCTTTGGTATCGCAGCAGTTTGTAGCGACTGTCATTTAAAATTGATAAGTGATTCATACAAAATAACATAACAACTCTACATGTTTTGTTGTTTTTATTACAAGTAAATACAGTGCTTTTCAATTTTGTCCAAAAATTACTATACATAGAAGAAGGTAGCATGGGATTGTAAATTAAGCAAAAGGAAGATCCGACGATTAGTCGACGCTTGATGTCAATCGTATTCACGAAAGAGAGTTTCTATATTGTGGACGAGGCTAAGAGAAATCTCCAATGCCGTGTCATTCATGACGGCTTTTGACACAGAAAGTAAGGCAAGTTTAGCTATACATACATCAAAATATATCTAAAATTACCCATAGCATGTCTAATGACGATACTTTGGCTGGTGAAATGGTATGTGATTTCGCGAAAACGTTCAAAAATAGCGACGAATACTTCTGTGGATCATTGGGATACGACGCCAAAAGGGTCGTTCATGTAAGGCGAAATGAATGGATACGAGATTTGCAAGATGAACTATTTAACCCTAATCACCTGTCCATGGAAACCTAAACGTTGAAGTTAGCGAAATGTATGAGCTTTTTGTTTACGTGAAGTAACTACCCAACAAGTAGCCCGATGTGTTTGTTCGACTGTGTCTATAAATGTCAAACAGGTGGAGCCTTTAAGGGGTAACACATATGACGACCAATGCGTTATCATGGGGTATGGAAAAAGCTTGACTTTTCAGTGGTTTCCTTAGGCTGTTAAAGCCTATAATAAAGTGTTGCTATAACCTATTGATTTACATCATATATAACCGATATGATTATTAACTATAATGAACCTCGACTTTGCTGAAGTCTTGAGAAGAATACGATTTGACTTAATCAGTTTATGAGGAGATTACTGAATACTGGGTAAGCGCTTTTATTTAGCCCGTCCTTAGATACCGTTAAGCCTGCATGGTAGAATGCTTTGTCAGCACAAATATGGCTCAAACTGATGGACCCGTGCAATGATAGCAATTCAAGAGTACGATACTGGTCATAAGAAAACCACATCGTTAGATGTATTTATGTATGCCGTGTACAAGTATGTCACTAATGCGCCAGGACTGCCAGCATTAGACATTTTGTGTGAAAAAGAAAACAAGTGGTGGCAGGGAGAAGCCACATGATTTAGATTGACACATGATCACTGCACGTGATCAGCACATGCAAGTAGTGTAATACAAGATGGCCTCTATTTATCTTAGAGTCGATGTGTCGACGTAGGGAGTAGAAGATATTCTATTAGTTTTTAACGACATTTAGAAGTGGGGTAACATAATTATAGAATTTCTGGATAACCACTTCTGGTTTTGTGATAGAACACAACGTTTCGATACATATGCCTGTATCGCCATCAGTCAATATACACCTGATGACGATACAGACATATGTATCGGAACGTTGTGTTCTATCACAAAACCAGAAGTGGTTATCCAGAAATTCTATAATTATATCATAGTTATATCCAATCTGAAGAATGCTCCTATTACATCGGTTATAAGGTCACCGTGTGACTGGCTGAGGTTGTTCCAACATGCCTTTATGTGTTACTTACTTTGATTCTGTCAAATTAAAACAACACGCGTTTGAACCACTTCCGGTCGAGGATAAACGAGTGTTACAGACTGGTTTATAGCGCAAAAATGTGTGTTCTACACTGTTGATCGACGCCTACGAAGTTCAGCTGCCTATAACGCGCTTTTGTATGATTATCTTTAACATATTTTTACTGCAACGATGGATAATTTGGAATTTAAATTTCGAGGACACTTTTGTTTATATTTGTCAGCATCTTAACACTCCTTGTAATAAGATTTAGCACCGACATTCTCTTTATTATAACTTAGACATTTACTGTATTTCGCCCATTGGTCATATACGGACACATGGTACAAGGTATAAATAATGGGATTAGGAATAACCCAAGACATATATCACATATTAGCATAATAACATAATAACGTATTGATCTCTTTACATTTTCAATGCCAAACATTAGTAAGATTCAGATTTCTGTATCTCTAATAATCTACCATACAGTGTAGCCTTATTAGGAGTTAGAGTGCAAATAACTGTGTAATTTTGAGTTTTTTTCCGGCACTTATACCCACTATTCTGTGTTTAATTAGCACTATCAAATAACATTTGATATACCGAACTTCCTGCAAATTTTATATTCCAATTGAAACTTGAAATCGGACATTTGCCTTGTTCTGTATCAGTTGTTAAGTCGCCATTTTTCTCCCTTCCACCTTGACTTTAAATTTTAGTATAGAAGGTCCTGTAGCTTCCACTTCTTAGACATGATTATCTTATAAAAGGATACAGAATATATTCGGTTAGGATATTAAACCTGTATTAAGCCGATAACTCTACTTAACTGATAATTTGAGCCCAAATTCAAATCTCGACGTAGTGCAATTTTACAAATTGAGGCATTTAAACTCCGTAGCTAGACATTAGTCTACACAATATTAAAATCAATTTATAATACAATTTAGTTTGTATCTGCAATCTGATTGCCTGTGGGGTTTATTTTGGGACCGTAAAACCTAGGATTAACCGTCGCGAATTCTTCTACGTCACACTCACTTATTTTGTATTAATACGCGCTGTCAAAAATCGTACAGATTGTAAACAAACATGACACACTATAACTGTTCATTTATCGGTGGCGAATCCGATAAAGAAATTTTATGACAGTTTGAGCTAACACTGGAATAAGAATTTAACATAAAGGTGACCTGCCATTTGAAATCGAATTAAAGTGTAGTTAATGTTATCACGCAGCTACAGAATTCCTCGGCAAAATTTGGGAACAGAGATTGAACGCCAGGCAAACATCAGGGACCAAGAAGCCGATAAAGTGGGAGTGTTCATTTATTTAAACGTAGATACTTATGTTAATCACCAGGGCTTAAAACAAATGTCAAGATAAATATAATCTAGTAATGTGAAACTAGTCTTTGGACAGTGTTTCAGTTGACAGCGATGAAGTCGACGAAGAACTGTCATCTCGTTTCCTGGTAACGGAGCGAGTACACGTGACTCATGAATATTTAATAGTTGGCTGCAAGATGATCAATATTACAAACAACAACAAAAAAGTGCAATCGGGATTTATTTAGTAATAAAATCATAAAACACATTTAAGCTATGATATAATCAACTGATCAAAACCCACAATCCCGCTTAAAGTATCTCATTTGATACCACCACCATTTCTGGGTGTCAAACGTAGCACCTAACCATGGAAATGGAAATGTAGGCCATGACATAGAAAGGTCAGTAAAAAAACCCAAACATGTTTGTCCTCTCCGCTCTCACTATATCCCATACATTTTAAAAGTACTATTTTATTTTAATAATGCTGGACAGCTAACGCATCGCCGATAAAACTCAATTTGTAACCATAAAACCTAGCATTAACGCCGGCAAACCACCAAATACAGCATGGTTATTCCCTAAGTATAACTGCCTTAAACCCCAATCAAATTTCAACCAAAAGTCATTAACTTTATTTTTATATTTCTAAAAAGCAATCACACTGGTACAGGAATGTAGATCAATTAAAATCGGTAACCTACAGACATCTCAAGAGAAGGTAATGACCATTAATATGGTGTACAAAATATTGTTAAAAATGTAGGCAACAAAATATTCAGCATGGGTTAGGAATAAATCATCCTTCAAATGAGTATTTCAGAGATATAGAGATTAACCAATGTATATTTATGTTAAATAGAATTAGTGTTACAACCTGTCTGATACAGACGTATGTTTCACCTTAACCAGTAGGTCCTTTAGATGTTTGTTTCTCTTGTATGCTGTAATGGGTCTTTGTGAGAAAGGAGTAGACATTTTAGGTACAAGATTTTGATTTTCCTGTAAAAGGAGACTAGCAAACTGGGTGCTTGGTTGGTCATATTGAAAAATAAATGGAATTATTTTTTTTACCCTTTACCTGGTTCCCAATTGAAACCCAGTGGATAAACGTTTGGAGAGATTTAATCCAATTTAAGCCTCTCTTTCTAAGCGTTTCTGTTTGGTTTCTTCTTCAGAGGGAAGAATTTGTGTTTTTTTAATCAGTATGATTTCAAAAGGATCTTTAACTGAATGATCAGTGAGAGAGAAATGTTCAGCTATTTGGGATATGAGGTTGGACCTAATGGAGCTCAAATGATTGTTGGCTCTAAGCCGAAGGGGATTTTTGGTTTCACCAACA